>PVKP010008212.1:0-73562 GCA_004027715.1 Plecturocebus donacophilus | reverse complement strand
CACTGTGCGACTCGCAACGCTAGCTAAGACAGCAGCGTTGAAATTCGTGGTGCTTTTCTGCCCGGGGGTCTCCGGTCTGGCTTCTCAGTCCCTTTTTCAATCAGCTGGATGGACTGCTCTGACTTCCCAGAGCGCCAAACATCATCCAAAAGGAGACTCAGTCCCGTTTACTCCGCACCAAGAGCCGCTGAGCCGAGGCGCCGGCAAAAAAGCCGTGCCAGCCAAAAGGGTCACGCTGGCGACCCGTGGGGCTCCTCCACTGGGAATGTCCTGGTCCATGGGCAGCAAAAATGTATCGGTAAGTGTGGCGTCCACTGGCTCTCTGCGCTTTTACTGGGAGCTGCAATCCTGAGCTGCTAGTGATCCGCCATCTTGGATCTCTCTCCAGGATTTTCTTTATTGAGAACATATCATCTGCAAATAGAACAAATTTTACTTTTTCCTTTATCATTTGGATATTTTATTTATTTTTATTGCTTAATTTCTCTGGCTCAGACTTCCAGTACTATGTTGAACTCATGAATTGGAAATCTATATCTTCTTCCTAGTGTTAGAGGAAAAGCTTCCAGCTTTTTATCATTAAGTATAACGTTAACTGTGGGCTTCTCATATATGACCTTTATTTTCTTGAGATACATTCCTCCTATACCTCATTTTCTAAAATTTTTCTCAAGAAAGGAAGATGAATTGTATTAAATGCTTTTTCTGCATTTATTGAGATGGTAACATAAATTTCATTCTTCATTTGTGTGTGTAGTGTATTACATTTATTGATTTGCATATGTAGAATCACCCGTGAATCCCAGGTATAAATCTCAATTGATCATGATGTATAACTTTTTCTGCTGACCAAGATTTCCAGTACAACACCTAAGGCCAATCAAATTAGTTGGCATTCTTGTTTTGTTTCTGTATCAGGGGAAATTGTTAAATATATTATTAGTATGCTGTTAAATGTAAGATTTTTTTGTAGAACTTTTTGTCTGATTAAGAAAATTTCCTTATATTCCTAGCTTGTTGGGATTTTTTTTTTTTAACAAACAGGTGTTGAAGTTTATCTGGTGCTTTCTCTGCCTTTAGCAAAAGAATCAGTTTTTCTCCTTCTTTTTATTAAGGAGGTAGTATGAATTACACTGATTGATTTTCAAATGTTAAATCAACTGTGGGACTACACCATACTTCTTCATGATGTGTTATCCCTTTTATGTATAGTTGTATTTGATATTCTTGTATCTTGTTAAGGATTTTTACTTTCGTGACTGTGACAGAGATTAACCTGTTAAATTGATGTGTTGGATTCTTAACTTTATATCTGATATTATTCTGTTCTAGAATATATTTTATATGACCCCTTCTATATTGTTACTATTTTTCTTTCAGAAGTCTCAGCTTATTTCTTAATTAAAATATGTTACATTCCAATATCTAGAGCTCTGTTTTTCTGTTTTTTCAGTTTTTAATCATATAGATGATAGATGTATTTATTTTGATTATGTAATAGATATATGTAGAAATTTATTTGTAGTTTGCATTTCTGTGAGATCAATAGTAATATCCCTGTTATTATTTTTTATTATTTCTATTTGATTCATCTCTCTTTTCTTCTTTATTGGTCTGGCTACCAGTCTATTGAAAAACCAGCTCCTGGATTCGTTGATTCTTTTGGAGGATTTTTTGTGTCTCTAGCTCTTTCAATTCTGCCTTAATCTTAGTTATTTCTTGTCTTCTGCTAGCTTTTGAATTAGTTTGCTTTTGCCTCTTTAGCCCTTTTAATTGTGTTGTTAGGGTGTAAATTTGAGATCGTTCTAGCTTTCTGATGTGGACATTTTCTTAACATCACTTTAGCTGTGTCCCAGAGATTCTGATACATTGTCTCTTTGTTCTCATTGGTTTCAAGGAACTTCTTGACTTCTGCCTTAATTTCCTTTTTTACCCAGGAGTCATTCAGAAGCAGTGTGTTCAATTTTCATGTCATTTTGTGATTTTGAGTGAATTCCTAATCTTGAGTTCTAATTTGATTGCACTGTAGTCTGAGAGATTGTTATGATTTCCATTCTTTTGCATTTCCTGAGGAGTGTTTTACTTTCAATTATGTGGTCGATTTTAGAATAAGTGTCATGTGGCACTGAGAAGAACATATATTCTGTTGATCTGGGTGGAGAGATCTGTAGATGTCTGTTAGGTCCACTTGATCCAGAGCTGAGATCGAGTCTCAAATATCCTTGTTAATTTTCTGTCTTGTTGATCTGTCTAATATTGAGAGTGGGGTGTTAAGTCTCCCTCTATTATTGTGTGGAGTCTAAGTCTCTTTGTAGATCTCTAAGAAATTGTTTTATGAATCTAGGTGCTCCTGTATTGGGTGCATATATATTTAGAATAGTTAACTCTTCTTGCTGATTTGTTCTCTTTATCATTATATAATGCACTTCTTTGTCTCTTTTGATCTTTTTTGGTTTAAACTCTGTTTTATCAGAGACTAGGATTGCAATCCCTGCTTATTTTTTGCAAGACAGGTCTGGTGGTAATGAAATCCCTCAGCATTTGCTTGTCTGGAAATTTTCTTGGTAAATTTTTCCTCATCCCTTTATTTTGAGCCTATGAGTGTCTTTGTACATGAGATGGGTCTCCTGAATACAGCACACTGATGGATCTTAAGTCTTTATACAATTTGCAAAGTGTCTTTTAATTGGAGTATTTATCCCATTTACATTTAAGGTTAGTATTGTAACATTATGTGTGAATTTGATCCTGTCATCATGATGCTTATCTGGTTATTTTTCACATTAGTTGATACACTTTCTTCATATTGTCATTGGTCTTTATATTTTAGTATGTTTTTGCAGTGGCTGGTACCAGTTTTTCCTTTCCATATTTAGCGCTTCTTTCAGGAACTATTGCAAGGCAGGTCTGGTGGTACTGAAATCTCTCAGCATTTGCTTGTCTGGAAAAGATTTTATTTCTCATTTACTTAGGAAGTTTAGTTTGGCTGGATACAAAATTCTTGGTTGAAAATTCTTTTCTTTAAGAATATTGAATATTGGTTCCCAGTCTCTTCTGGCTTGTAGAGTTTCCGCTGAGCAGTACTTTAAACACCTCTATGCAAATAAACTAGAAAAGTCTAGAAAATGGATAAATTCCTGGACACATACAGCCTCCCAAGACTAATCCAGGAAGAAGTAGACCTTGAATAGACCAATAAGAAGTTTGGAAATTGAGACAGTAATTAACAGCCTAGCAACCAAAAGAAGCCCAGGACCAGAAGGATTTAGAGCCAAATTCTACCAGAGGTATAAAGAGGAGCTAGTACTATTCCTTCTGAAACTATTCCAAACAACTGAAAAGAAGGGACTCCTTCCTAACTCATTTTATGAAGCCAGCATCATCCTGATACTAAAACTGGGAAGAGACACAACAAAAAAAGAAAAATTCAGGCCAATATCCCTGATGAACATCAATGCAAAATTATTCTGTAGAATACTATAAAACTTAATTTGGCAGCACATCAAAGAACTTATCTATCATTATCAAGTCAGCTTCATCCCTGGGATGCCAGGCTGGTTCAACATACACAAATCAATAAACGTAATCCATCACATAAACAGAACCAAAGACAAAACCCATGTAATTATCTCAATAGATGCAGAAAGAACTTTGATAAAATTCAACATCCCTTCATGTTGAAAACTCTCAATAAACTAGGTATTGATGGAAGATATCTCAAAATAATAAGAACTGTTTATGACAAACCTATAGCCAGTATCATATTAAATGGGCAAAAGCGGGAAGCATTTCCTTTGAAAACCAGTACAAGACAAGGATGCTCCCTCTCACCATTCCTACTTAACAGAATATTAATAGTTCAGGGCATGGCAATCAGGCAAGAGAAAGAAGTAAACTGTATTCAAATAGAAAGAGAGGAAGTCAAATTGTCTTGGTTTGCAGATGACATGATTTTGTATTTAGAAAAGCCCATCAGCTTAGCCCCAAAATTCCTTAAACTGATAGACAACTTTAGCAAAATCTTAGAATACAAAATCAATGTGCAGAAATTCCAAGCATTCCTTTGCACCAATGATAGACAAGCAGAGAGCCAAATCATGAATGAATTCCAATTCACAATTACTACAAAGAGAATAAAATTCCTAGGAATACAGCTCACAAGGGATGTGAAGGACCTCTTCAAGGGAAATTACAAACCACTGCTTGGGGAAATAAGAGAGAACACAAACAAATGGAAAACATTCCATCCTCAAGGCTAGGAAGAATCAATATTGTCAAAGTGGCCATAATGTCCAACAAAATTTATAGATACAATGCTATTCCCATCAAACTACCATTGACATTTGTCACAGAATTAGAAAAAAAACACGTTAAATTTTATGTGGAATTAAAGAAGAACCCATATAGCCAAGACAATCCTAAGCAAAAAGAACGAAGCTGGAAGCATCACACTATCTGACTTAGTAAACTATAGTAAACTATAGTAAAAGGCTACAGTAACCAAAACAGCATGGTATTGGTATAAAAACAGACATATAGACCAATAGAACACAACAGAAACCTTGGAAATAGTGCCACACGTCTACAACCATCTGATCTTTGATAAACCCAACAAAAACAAGCAATGGGGAAAGGATCTCCTATTCAATAAATGGTACTGGTAAAACTGGCTAGCCATATGCAGAAAACGGAAACTCAACCTTTTCTTATGGCTTGTACAAAAATTAACTCAAGATGGATTGAAGACTTAAATGTAAAACCCAACACCATAAAAACCCTAGAAGAAAACCTAGGTGATACCATTCAGAACATAGGCATGGGCACAGACTTCATGATGAAAATACCAATAGCAATTGCAGCAAAAGCCCAAAGTTAACAAACTGAATCTAATTAAATTAAAAAGCTTCTGTACAGCAAAAGAAACTATCATCAGAGTGAAGAGACAACCTACAAAATGGGAGAAAATTTTTGCAAGATACTCATCTGACAAACATCTAATATCCAGAATCTACAGGGAACTTAAATTTACAAGAAAAAAAACAACCCTATCAAAAAGTGGGCAAAGGATATGAAGAGACGCTTCTCAAAAGAAGACATTTATACAGCCAACAAACATATGAAAAAAGTCCAACATCACTGATCAGTAGAGAAATGCAGATCAAAACCACAATGAGATACCATCTCATGCCAGTAAGAATGGCGATTATTAAAAAGTCAAGGACTTCATGACTAAAACACCAAAAGCAATGGCAACAAAAGCCAAAATAGACAAATGGGATCTAACGAAACTTAAAAGCTTCTGCAGAGTAAAAGAAAATAACATTAGAGTGAACTGACAACCAGCAGAATGAGAAGAAAATTTTGCAAGCTACCCACTTGTCAAAGGGCTAATATCCAGAATGTACAAAGAAAGAAAATAAATATATAAAAAAAAACATCAAAAAATGGATGAAAGATATGAACAGATGCTTTCAAAAGAAGACATTTATGAGGCCAACAAATATATGAAAAAATGTTCATCATCACTGATCATTAGAGAAATGCAAATCAAAACCACATTGAGATAATTGAGATACCATCTCACACCAGTTAGAATAATGATTATTAAAAAATCTGGAGACAGCAGATGCTGGAAAGGATGTGGAGAAATAAGAAAACTTTTACACTGTTGATGGGAGAGTAAATTAGTTCTACCATTGTGGAAGGCAGTGTGGTGATTCCTCAAGAATCTGGAAATAGAAATACCATTTGACCCAGCAATCCCATTACTGGGTATATACCCAAAGGATTATAAATAGTTCTATTATAAAGACACATGCACATGTATGTTTATTGCAGCACTGTTTACCATAGCAAAAACTTGGAACCAACCCAAATGCCCATCAAAGATAAACTGGATAAAGAAAATGTGGCACATATACACCATGGAATACTATACAGCCATAAAAAGGGATGAGTTAATGTCCTTTGAAGGCACATTGATAAAGCTGGAAACCATCATTCTCAGCAAGCTGACACAAGAGCAGTAAACCAAACACTGCATGTTCTCACTCACAAGTGAGTGTTGAACAATGAGAACACAGGGACACAGGAAGGGGAACATCACACACTGGGGTCTGTTGGGGGGTGAGGGTATAGGGGAAGGAGAGCAGGGAGTGGGGAAATTGGGAAGGGATAACATTAGGAGAAACACGTAATGAAGGTGATGGTGGGGGGAAGGAGGCAGCAACCCACCATGGTATGTGTAGACCTATGGAACATTCCTGCAAGATCTGCACATGTACCCCAGAACTTAAAGTAAAAAGAAAAAAAATCAATAAATAATAGATGCTGGCTAGGCTATGGAGGAATAGGAATGCTTTTACACTGTTGGTGGGAATCTAAATTGGTTCAACTATTGTGGAAGACAATATAGTGATTCTTCAAGGATCTAGAACCAGAAATACCATTTGATCCAGCAATCTCATTACTGGGTATACACCCAAAAGAATATAAATCATTCTACTATAAAGACACATTCACACGTGTGTTTATTACAACACTACAATAGCAAAGTCTTGGAACCAATTCAAACGCCCATCAGTGAGAGACTGGATAAAGAAAGTGTGATACATGTGCACCATGGAATTCCACACAGCCATTAAAAGTAATGAGATCATGTCCTTTGCAGGGACATGAATGAATCTGGAAGCCATCATCCTTAGCAAATTAACATAGGAACAGGAAATAAAACACTGCATGTTCTCCCTCACAAGTGGAAGTTGAACAATGAGAACACACGTACACAAGGAGGAGACAGCACACACTAGGGCCTGTTGGCAGGTGGGGGGCAGGGGAGGAAACTTAGAGAATGGGTCAATAGATGCAGCCAACCACCATCGCACACGTATACCTGTGTAACAAACCTACAAGTTCTACACATGTATCCTGGAACTTAAAATAATTTTAAAAAGAAATTTATCTGTAGATATAATTTGAAGGTTAGAATAATTTTGATATCCGGTATAAATGACTCACATTTACTCCTTCTAAGTATCTAAGGACAGAAATCTGGGAATTAAGAATATTTAAAGTCCCTCTTTTGTTTTGTTTTATTTTTGTTTTTGTTCTGCAGTATCTCTCAGAGTCTCTATTTCCAGTTCACTCTTATACTAAATTGTAGCCCTTTAGAATCCCAACCCAAATAATTGAATTTACTGCAACTTCCATGCTTTTTGATCCCTGGGTTCCAAAGATGTTCTTTTCCCTGCCCCAGTATGTTATCAGACGTTCTTGTCAAACACTACCAAAATAAATGCCAACCCAAATGCTGGTTAACCTCTTTTGATTTCTATATTCTTTTGGATATAGTCCTAGTAAAATATTCTTCATCTTATTTGTGTTCAAGGATATCTACGTATCTTTAGACCTCTTTGTACCTATCTCTCTTTCTCACTTCCTCTATCACTGATCTCTATCAATTCTAATTGTCCTTGGTGAGAAGATTAATTCAAATCATTTAATTCATTATTAATATGATACTATTACCATTGCTATTAATATTATTAGGAAATATGATTATTATGCTTAGTTTCTAGTGGTTAGTAAGTCTTTGAATGCTGAGATTATGATTTTTATTTATTTTTAAACTTATCTTTATTATTTATAGTAAACAGGTGTTACATGTACAATAAGAAAAACTATTTAAAATGTAAAATTATTAAAGATCAGTATTGGCGGGACTATATTTTCTGTAGGTTATATGAAATGTCATGGATGAAAATATAACATGAAAGTAACAGAACTCAGCAACTGAAGGCAATGTAAAAAACTAAAGCCAGAACTACCTTCTCCCCTGTACACTGCACTCATCTGGTTTTAGGAATACTCTGCTTAACTCATGCAGTAAAGTTTTCAAAGTATCTTTACTGAACTATGATATATCCAAAACAAAAGGGTAGAAAGATGTTGAATTTCCAATTGTAAGGTGGACGAGAAGGAGAAACAGAAAATGCTTAACTGAGACAAGATATGATTTAGGAGAGACATGAGAACACTCTTTAAATACTTGAAAATTTAGTGTGTAGAAGAGAGACTTAATTTAATATATGTGGTTTTCAAGTGAAAATAGAAAGTTAAATAAAAATAAGAATGGACATTTTCTGAAAAACCAAAAAATAGTATGGAGAACCTTGCAAAACATAGTAGTATTTTTTTTTTAGCACAGGAGGTGCTGAAGCAAAGCGTGGATGATTAATCAAGCTTTCCTTAAATGAGTGTATTCATTACAAATTTAGAACACTGGTAAAATTTTCTTTCTGCGGCTATTCTGGCAGTAGCATATAGACTATATTATAAGAAAGAGAACTTAGAATTAAATAACCTAGGTAATCTAAATGCTAAATTATGAGAATGCAGGCATGTCTGTTGACAGCAACTATGGCAAGGGCACAGAAACCAAAAGAAATTTTTGCAAATGGACCAGATAATTTAGTGGCTTAATATATTTGCAAGATAAATGAAAAGATAATAATCACAAATGCCTTTTTAATGTTGTACCATAATACTAGAGAAATGTAGGCTTACGTTGGACAGTAAAGGTTAAAAACTCACATGATAAATTGTAAAGGATTTTTAACTATTCATTATTGCATAAGTTTTTGTATGAAATTTTCTTTCTGATTTCTAAAACTACTTCTTTTCCTGAAAAGCAGCCATTTATTCTAAAAAATGTTCTACCTCTATAATCAGTCCTGCTGAAAAATTGCAACAACCCATGTGTGAATAATAGGAATTTTCCATTATTTCTGCCTAATTCAATTTTTAGCTTTCCCAATTTAAGGGATGTTCAGGCTCATTATCCATCCTGGAAAGGTGGGTTATTGCTGATATAATGGTATTACTATAGTATGGAACATCTGAAATTCAAATAATACTTCCCATGTCTTTTAAAATAGCTATTTTTTCATTTTCCTTCTACTATTTATATGGCTCTGCACAAGAAACTTGTGTTATATCAGGAAACGAGGTAATGCAATTCACAAGTTTTATAGTTTTCTTTGTGTTTTTGTTGTAGGGAGAATAACAGTCACCCAAAAATCTCCATATCTTAATCTGTAGATCCTATGGATATGTTATTTACATGGCAAAAGGGAGTTTGCACGTGTGATTAAATTAAGGACCAGAATTTACAGAGATTATCCTAATTTAATTACATGGCTCCTTAAAAACAGACAACCTTTTCCTTCTGGAGTCAGAGAGACATATAACTACAGAGGAATGTTTTTGAAGATGGAGGAAGAAGGGCAAAGACTAAAGTAAAAAGAAGGGTTTCTTCCCTAGAGCCTCCAGAAAGTAACACAATTCAGCAACACCTTCATTTTAGCCCTGGGAGAACTCTGTCAATCGTCTGACATACAGAACTGCAAAATAACAAATTCGTGTTGTTTTAAGCCACTAAGTTTGCAGCCATAGCAATCCTGAAAACTAATACAATTTTTTTTCTCATATGTTTGTCACAAGCATGGATTTCTTTACTCATCTTATTAGTTTGAAATGTAGGCAGAAAAAAATACAGAGTCCAATTACCACGATCTTAAACAGAGTTCTACTTCTCTTATATAATGGAGAATCCAGATTTAGTCAGACCAAGGCAGGTGCTTCTGCTCTAGGGTGTCATCAGATCCAGATTCTTTTCAGGTGTCTACGCTGCCATTCTTTGCAAGTGTTTCATTCTCATCATTGCAACATGGATGCAACTTCTCTAGGTATCACATCCTAATGCCAGGAAAGAAAGGAGAGAGATGCTTGAGTAGAAGAGAAAGTTTCTCTTGTTTTGCGATGTGTTTTTCTTTTCCCAGTTAATGAAATGCCATGATAAAAGGGATAGCCAATGGAACTAGAGCACAAGTACCACTCTTTTGGCAGAGTATCCAGTAAAGGTCCTCTGCAACACCACCATACACCCGCTCAGGGATGAATAAGGACAGACTGATGGGTCAACTCTTGGAAGTGCCTGAGTTCACTGCATCTTGTTAAGTTTCCAGGGAACACTAAGTTCTCCCCCTGTCATGAGAGACATGAGGCAAACTTTGCCTTAGAAGATGGAGGCTGTATGGCCCTTGGGGGTTGATCCACAGAGCGTTGAACTTCAGGAAATAGCAGAGAGAGCGTTTGGCACAATTTGTTATTCTAGGCTGTAGGATTTTGAAAAAGAGCTACTATGCAGTCCATGTCCTGTTGATTAGAGGACTATCGAGTGGAAAGGGGACAACCTGGGCCTCTGGCCTACCGTGCACACAAGCATAACAGTCACTTGTATTTAGAGTTCGGTCAGAAAATTTAATCCATTCTAGCCAGGCATTTACATCATGATACCCTGTCTCAATAGCTATAGTTTCTTACAAGCGTCTGATTTCCATGAATTAATACAAGTATTATTCTCTGGATTACTAGCATCTTTACAGGAACTCATTATGTCTTCCTAATCTGAGGAAGTCTAAGAGGGACAGAGACATTTTTCTGAAGTAGCAAGCTATCTTTGGTTATATAAATCTCCACAAGGTATAACTAAACAGTCATCAAAAACAATAACTTAAGGTGAGTTAGATTTCATCACATTAATAATAACATGGGGAGTAGTCAACCCAGATTTGAATAATGTCATGCTAAGGTGTTTGTGATTATTTTACAAATAATGAGGAAAGAAAGGACTGATTTTAAACAGATTACTGTCATGAACAGATTTGCATTTTAGAAAAATATGTCTTTGTGATAGTGGAGACAGTTGTGAAGGGGGCAAGGCTAGAAGCAGGAAGACCAAGAGATTAATTTTTTCAGTAGTTCATGCCGTTAAAGATGTCACTGGAACATCATGCAAAAGGGAGGGGCAGCATTGTTCTGAGGTTTCTGGCATAATTTAATCTCCTGACCCCTTGAAAATGGGGTGTGAAGAGGAAGAAGAATAATTTTGGGCTCCTGAGCTGATCGTGGCTGTGTCTGTGTAGATCAGGAGTGTAGAAGATTATTTCAGTTGGGCAATGTTTTACTTTGATGTACTCATGGCACATCCAGTAAGGCACTGGAAAAACTCCTATAGCAGTCAAAGACATAGGTCTGGATTAGAGAACAAATTAGTTGTCAATCTTTACAAGAGTTAACTAAAGTCCCAGTTGTCCCATTCAACAACAAACTTCAAGTATAACTCTGTGTATGGTCCTGTGCTTTCCTTCAGAGCTATTCAGGCTGTGTCTCAATCATTGCTGTGTTCTAAATTCCCCTTCTTAGCACACTCAGAATCGGGTGCAATGCCAACATAATAATTTTTTTACTCTTTCCTGATTCATAAGATGATAAAACCTGTGATTAGCTGTCACTATTAGAGGTAGGGCTCTCCTCATCACCTGATTAGACTAGTGTAAAACATTGAAATTGGACTTCCTGCTTTATATCTATCTACCGTTCTCCAGTCTTTCAATACACATCAGTTCCATATAATATCCTAAAATTGTAGGTTGTTTCACTGTGATATCAGATTCCTGAGCATGGTGTTGAAAAATCCCGTGGTCTGGTCCCAACTCAGTCCTGTGACTTTATCTCCCTCCCTCTTTTCGTCTTCATGAACCTCTACTTCAGTTGGCTATGCTCAGAGCAGCCATTATCAGCTTACTTCGCTGTTTTTGTGTTCACACTGTCTAACTTGTGCTTACTCAGGTTGCTTTGCTTCTTAAGGGAGAAATCTTCTGTCTCCTTTAGAGCAAGGCTATCCTGATTGCCTCAGCAATGGTCCCCTTCGAATTCTCTATGACATTTATGAGGGTTGGAAACCATTTGCTGCTTTATATGGTGTATTAGTCAGTTTGGACTGACAAAGCAAAATACCGCATACCAAGAGGCTTATTGACAGAAATATATTTCTCACGCTTCTGGAGGCTAGGAAGCCAAAGATCGAGGTATTAGCCAATTCAGTTCCTGGTGACAGCCCTCTTCCTGGCTTGCAGATGGTCACATTTTTGCTGTGTGCACACAAAGCCCTTTCCTTAGTGTGTGTGTAGAGGAAAAGGAGCGCTTGCTCTTCTTCTTCTTATAAGGCCACCAATTCTATTGGCTTAGGATCCCACTTTTTTTTTTGGATGGAATCTCACTCTGTTGCCCAGGCTGGGGTGCGGTGGCACGATCTCGGCTCACTGCAACCTCCACCTCCTGGGTTCAAGCGATTCTCCTGCCTCAGCCTCTGGAGTAGCTGGGACTACAGATGTGTGCCACCACGCCTGGCTAATTTTTGCATTTTTTAGTAAAAATGGGATTTCACCATATTGGACAGGCTGGCCTCAAACTCCTGATCTCATGATCCATCCACCTCTGCCTCCGAAAGTGCTGGGATTACAAGCGTGAGCCACCACACCCATCCAGCATCCCACTTTTATGACATCATTAATTTCCTCCTAAAACCTTGATATCCAAATGCAGTCATATTAGAGATTAGTGATCCAACATACAAATTTTGTGGGACATAACCCTCTCCATAGCATATAGTCACTTAACTGTGTTATATTTACCTATGTCTTACCACCTCGGGTAGACTTGTGTTCCTCTAAGGCGAGCCTCTGCTATATAATTGTTTCTTCTCCTTTGCAGTCTTTCTCGCCTATTTGCCGGGCATCTAGTCCTACATAGTCGCTGGATGGAAGAGTAGCCCCGAGTCACTTCTTTAACAAGCACTTTCCACTTGCACCTTTCCACTCTGCTGGCTCGCATTTTTCTATGACGTTCAGGTTTCGATTTCCAGATGGCGCATACTTAATTGCTCAGACAGTTTAGCCTGATAAATGACTAGCATTAAGAATTAAGGATTAAATCCTTTCCAGTCCTACATTTTCTCTTGAGGGTGGACATAAGTGTTTATGCTCTCCTCCCTCTGTCCTCTGTTAGCCAGTGAAAAATAAGGTCCAGCTATGGTTTTCATCAGCCTGCCTCCCCTCTCTTTTAGTTTTCTGTTTTTAAAAGGGGTGTGAAGAGGTCTTAGGGGAGATGAACGAGTCAACTTTTCCTGTAACTGTAATCATGTCTTAAATTTTAAAATAGAACAGTGTAAAAATGATCCTATGCGGAGATTGAATTTTATTTTAATACACTAATTCACACTTTTAGATCATCTATATCTTGCAGTCTATCAAATGAAAGCTGATGGGTAGACTCTAGTCCATCAATTATTGACAGCAAGGCCAGTATTGTGTCCTTTGAGGCTCTTACAGTGTATTCGGTAAAAGGCTAAGTGGAGTTTTTAAATGTGTGGTTCAACAGTAGTATGCTATGCCAAAGAAGTTCAGAGCCAGACTCTACTTAGTAACAATATGAAAGTGTTAGCTCATAATTATTGATGGTAATGAAAGTCCGAATTAGTGAACATCTGAATTTACACTATTTTAGAGAAATGCATTTTTATTTATGGCTATTACAAAGCCCAGTAAAGTTTCTAATTTAATCCATCAACAAAATAAAAATCATCTTTAAATGAAAACATAGCAAAAGGAACTTACCTCTTCCATCTTATTTTTTTTAAATATAGCAATGGGAAAATGTTTTACATTTTGAAATAGTAGCAGACTTTTATGTTTTTTATGTAACTTCTTTTGGAATGTGGTCTCCAATGTCTTCAGTACCTAAGAGTAAAGAATGGCCTAAAGTGTATAGGGTCTTAGGAGGCTAACAACTGTGAAACTGAGCTTCTGCTTTCTACTTCCACTATTTTTATAAGGGACCCTTCCCTCCTGTCTCATCCACTTTTGCACTGGCCATTTATTTACTACATTCATGCCCTTCTGACTTTAGTGCTTCGAGATCAACCACACACACACATGAACAAATCCTCATACTTAACTAAAACAACACGATTTTAAAAATCTGACCAATATACAGCCAGGCTACATATACCTATGTACATTATACAGCATTTCTTCATTTAACCTACTTTATTGCTGTCTTTATGCTGCTATGCTAGGGATTGTACATGGAAATCACTTTGTCAGCAGAAATCAAGAAACAGTGTGTCAAAGGAGTTAAAGGCACATGATTCAGGATCAGACAGACCTGGCTCCCAGCCTTGTCTCAGCCACATATTAGCCATTTGGCCTTGGGCAAATTGCTTTTAACTTTTTAAGCTATGGTATCTTAGTCTATAAAACATAATAAAAATGTACCCACCTTCTATCTTTGTTGTAATAATTAAATTCAATGATGTAGGCATAGTGCTGGCACATATTAGATAGTCAATAAATGTCTGTCATTTTCATACCGATTGGCACCAAATGCCTTCCCTCTAAGTAATTCGTAAATATTCCTTTTCTATGATACAAAATAATTGGTACCAACATGGATATTAATAAAAAAATCAACCTTTTAATGGGGAACATTCTGACATATTAATAATTATATCAACATCACTTCTATTTTTTATTTGTTTTCTATTTATTGAAAGTTGATACTGTTAGCAAATATTCTTGCTTAAGATAGTTGAAAAGAAACCTAAATTGGTCAGTCATCTATGATAACATTTTGTTGTGTTTTATTGCATTTTGGGGTAGTAACCCCTTCTAAAAGTAAACATATGTCTGGCCTGTCTTGATGTAATAATAAATTCCAAATGAATGGAGTTCAAATAGAGATTTTTACCTTATTTTTTTTATGGTCTATTACTTTCACCACCCATTTGGAATGTCACTTCTGCTTAGTAGCTCTGCTGTTTACTATAAAAAAAAAAAGAGAGAGAGAGAGAGACAGAGAAAAAAAGCTGTTCAAAGATGAGAAAGCCTTTTTGTATTTTCATTTTTATTTTCCAGGACAAATCAAGCTTTCACTAAGCTAGAGAAAGCTTAAAGATTCTAACTCATCCACTGTACCCATTGTGATGTAAACCAAATTAATCCTAAAGAAAAGAGCACCTCCTCCAATAAATGTGTAGCTGCTGGAATAATAACAATCTAGCCACTGAACACCCACATGCCTCTGCTGTGCTTTGGAGCCATACTCAGGCTGTGCAATATGCTTTATGCTTTCTGCATCTAGGAAGTCGTGAGCTTAGTAAGGGGTCAAGATGAACCTCTTTAGCATGGCAGTCAAGGAAGCGCCTCAAAGACACTTGGGGATTTGTTACTACCTTGCATCAAATCCATTCCTCTAAAGGATCTTCATTTGTAACCCCCCTTTCTTGACTCTACAGGAAGAAACTACTTCTGTCATTATTTAAGTCATTCAAATTTTCTAGAAAAGAAGCTGTTTAGCAAACTCCAGTTTAGGGTCTGTCTCAGTACATTTCAACGTTCCAGCAGAAGGCTAGGGTACAATATTTGGTGAGTTTCTAGTGGGAAAAGAAATGAAAAACATGACTCCTAAGAAGTGAATCCTGACCTTCCTCATCAGCATTCCTCAATATATGTGTGCTCCCTGCTCAATAGTCTTGCTTCATGCTGACGTCTTTCTCTGTGCTGGCAATTTTCAGATTCTCTTGAGTTAAGGAACTTGGGAGTATTGCATGCCAACCAAATTACTTCAGTGTTGATTTGCACCAGAGCCAAATATTCTTAAATGACAAGATACCTCACATGAGGACAAATCGAAGGGTATGTTTTAAACATAGCTTCTGTGCTCTCCTGTTTTAATTGTTTCAGAATCACAACTTCCACCCAATTTAATAAACATTCATTGAGAACATGTCAGGGGTAGGGATCTGTCCACAGACTGTGAAGGATACAGTGTTGAAGAAGCCATGCCTTTATTTTTACTCTAATACAAATCAAAATCTCAAAAAATCATGAGGTTAAAAAGAGAAAGGCAAAATTCCATAAAACTGTACAAAAAAAAAAGCTTCTGTACTGGCAACCACACTCATATTCAAGCCTAATGAATGTCTACAATAATAGTTTTTAATTGAGTCCCTGACTTAAGACATATTCCAGACACAAACCCATAGTCTGTTTTAGACTACCTTTGTCTACTCATTAAGGGAATAATGCAAAATCCATTAAAAAAAAGAAATGTTGGGCCCACTAGTCCTTGTAGCTAAATAGAGACTACTTTAGTATCACTGTAGATTATGGGACACAGAACTACTTCCTGACTAGTAAAATCAGCTGTAAATTTTTGCTTATCAGGTTATCAGGTTATCAGTTTCCTGAAATCACATTTCCATCCATTTGTTAGGCCTGGACAGCAGCATCCAGTTTGATACTGAAAATGCCATGTCCTAAAAATGAATTTGATTAACAATTAAGCATTTGTTGGGATATAACATGATAGCAAAAATGTAAGCAAAGAAGAAGGTTCTGATAAATCAGTAATGTTGCTAAAGTTGTGCATGTCACTAGAATGATAATGAGTTGCCTGATTGGATACACAGGAGACAGAGGGATATTCTCAAGGACATTTGTTAATGTTCATCTCATGAATCAACTAAGTGCAACATAAAAACTGCTTTCACCATTTATATTTAAAATTGAAAATTGACCACTGAGAATTGAGATGATTATATATCAAAGTTTCTGAGGAAATTCATGTGGAAAATAAGAACCCAAAAAGCTGATGGTAAAATATCAGGGGATTGTTGTCAGTTTCAGCCTGAGGGAAAGGTCAGTATCACCTAGGATTCTTCCTATTACTGTCTCTTTCTCCACTGGGGCCTCTACCACATCCACGGCAGATGTTAACCAAATCTTATTTTTACCACCCCCTGTGTAGAATTAAATAAATATGTGTAATTGAGCAAATAAATATGGGATATGTGGTAAGGGATTCTATAATATAATAATTTCCAAAAATAATTTGAAAAGAATTTCTTAAAAATAAAACTCATCAGGACATATTATACACCAATTACAAGGTAAAATGACAAATCTTTCACTTAAGATCTTGGACTACTTATTCCTTCCTCTCTCTCATATCCCAGTAGCATCGCAAACTCAAACTATGCAATGGAGCCTTATGGTTAGAATCTCTGGAGATGAGACAGCCTACGAGAAATCCCAACATCCTTTTTATGTGACCCTGGGAATGCTATTCAGTCCCTGTACGTATGATTTGGTCTCCTCTTGTGTAAAAAGTACATAATCATTATGCCCACCTCATATGACCATTGAGAAGGACTTAAAGTGATAACGAGTATGAAGCTCGTTACATGACATCTGACTTAGGAAAGACACAGTAAGTATATATCTACATATATGAATCTAAAATTGACTTGCTTGCCTTCCTTTGCAAATATACTCTTACTCCTGACATTCTCATTTTGGTAAATTAAGGTCAATATCCTTCTAAATACTGAGGCTCAAAACCTTAATCACTGCGGACTCCTTCATCGACATTGAGGCAGCCTATCCTTTTTCAGCTCCCTCCTTATCCCAACTTTATATAATCAGTTTCTACATCCCAGCATTTCATTCATCTACCATAATGTCTCTTGAATATTGTCCCATAATTCTATTTATTTTTAGAACAATCATACATTAATTGTTGTCTAGCTTCCTGTGACAGTATCCTGATAAAGGCTGATACTTCTTACTCTAATCCTTCCTACATAGAACTTCCAGAAAGTTTAGTCTTCCTGAAGTTTTATTTTGATGGTGATGAATATAATCACTCCTAATAAATTGAGTATGGCTATTCATTCATTCATTTAACAAATACTGAGTGATCAACTGTTACACTACAGGAAACGTTCTCATCATTAAGGGTATAGCAGTAAATATAATAAACGTCCATGTCCTGAAGTAGCTTAAATTCTAATAAGCATAATAATTATATAGATAACCAACTTGATACATTTCTATAAAATAATAGAGTTTATGATTATTATTAGTCATATTTGTTTTATGCCTAAATATTGCCAACCATAGTTCCTGTATTTACCTGTAAACTAAGCAACCTTTAAAATCATATAGACAAGAGACAGGAAAATACTGGGTAGAAGAGGGTGGTTCCCTGGCAAAGGCTCTACACTCAAGCCTGGAAATCCACAGCCCTAAATTAAAATGGTCATTCCTGTTTTCACATCCAAAAGTTGCCTTTTGGCCCGCCATGCACCCCTATCCTGTACCCATATAAACTCCAACCCCATGCTCCACAAGCAGACAGACAGATGAGAAGATGAGAGGATTAACAGAAGAGCAGAACAACAGCAGAACAGTCCAGCAGAGAAGAGAAGGAGCATCTGTACACCAAGAAGTGTTCAGCCGGGGATGGCTGGAGAGATCAGCCAATGGATGGCCAAACTCCAGGGGAAGATCATCTTCCTACTCCATTTCCCTTCCAACTCCCCATCCATCCCCCTGAGAGCCACCTCCACCACTCAATAAAACCCCCACATTCATCCTTCATGTCCCTGTGCTACCTGATTCTTCCTGGACACCAGACAAGGACATGGGTACCAAGAGGGCACTGAGCTGGTTAGCACTCAAGCCATCCTTGAACAGGAAGGCTAATAGAGCACACTGTAACACATGCCCACCTGGGCTTCCGCAGTCCCAAGCTCCCATCCCTGGATGCTACTGTGATGGCAGAGCCAAGGGGTGATTGCCCCAGCTCCTGCACCTGCCGATCTGTGTGTTCCCCGTCCTGTAAGGGGTTTGAGTGCACACGGCAGCCAAAGAAAGGAGCCACAGGCCCGTCACACATGCTGCAAGGGGGATCAGGGAACTCTCTAACCTCAATGAGGCATGATTCTCATTTTATAACTGAGAAAACTGAGGTTCAGAAAGATTAAATAACTTGATTAACATCATGCAAGTATTGGGAATCAGTGAGTAGTAAGTAGCAGGATTATTTTGTCTTCCATATTAGACCTCTTATGTCTATCCAATAACATAACCCAACCAATTTTTGTTACAATATGTGGCTTCTTTTATGGTATATATGGCTAAATATGGCTGAATAGCATGTTTAATATTAAGTTTGTGAACCCCAAATATCTGAGACAGATCAGAGTCAATTTAGGAAGTTTATTATGCCAAAATTAAGGACGTGCACAAATGGCACGGCCTCAGGAAGGAGGTCCTGATGACATATACCCAAGGTGGTCAAGCTCAGCTTGGTTTTGTACATTTTAGGGAGACAAGAGACAATAATCAATGTATGTAACATGTACACAGGTACTTCCAGAATGGTGGGAAATAGGGAGGGGGCTTCCAGGTCACAAGTAGGTGAGAGACATATGGTTGCATTCTTTTGAGTTTCTGATTAGCCTTTCCAAATGAAGCAGTCACATATGTATTTATCTTAGTGAGCAGAGAAATGACTGAATAGAATGGGAGGCATGTGTGCAGTTCCCAGTTTGAGTCTCCCCTTTAGCTTAGTGATATTGGGGCCCCAAGATGTATTTTTTTTAACAGATACATCACCATTTCCCTTACTTAACCATTTTCTTTAAAGTTATTGCCTACTTCAGTTCTTTTGTTCCACCTTTAAGCCACATGGGTTGCCCACACTTCCACAAACCAGATTGCATTTTCTTTCCTCAGTATAATGTCATCTTAAGATCCATAGACCTAGGATTCTCTCTCTTTCTTTCTCTCTGTCCTTGTCTCTTCCAGTTCTCTCATAGTATTCAAGATCCAGGAAGCTTTCTAGAATTTTCCACAATCATTGAACTGACCCTTATGTAGACCCCACTGAAAGTTATTGCACCTCCACATTATACCAATCTTAAGCTACTTTTCATTATATAGTTCGCATACATCTTTGATTAACTTTGATCACCTAGATGCACTCCTTAATTCCTGTGTCACTTGGTATGATAAGATGTTTATCATACTGCCTTGCATATTATATGAGTCTAGAATATTGAAGGAAAATTTGGGGGAGGGAACAAATGATCCCTTAATTTGCATGATGAGGTGGCTGTCAACTATGCCACATTAAAATAGGCCTTTTTCACGAAAACTTTAAAATCTATAAAGGACTATCAACAAATATGGCTAAATTATAATTAAATACTATATGAAGAGACACATAAGTTTCATTGGCTTGGAGGAAAGGTGACAAAAAAAATGATATGTGACTGTGTAAGTTGTTAAAGTGAGATATCAAATAGTGCCTTGAATCCAGTCTTTTCTCTTTTCAGTCGTTTCTTTTCAAGGGTCTGATTATTAAGAGATTTTCAATGAGCTCCTTAAGAAAGACCAGTAGTGCTTTAGGGTTTATTTTTGGATGCTCCTGCCCTCCAGATAATTTAATTCCAAAAGGCACAGGAATATTTAAATTGAAATGACAATAAAATGTACTTGGCTTTCTAGAACCTTACCGTGCAGATTGGTATGTTCTAAAATAGTGAAAAAATTTAAAGAGCAATCATTTCTGATACAGTAAGACAGGACAGCTTTAGGTCAGAAACATCAGCTTTACAAAAAAATGCCTTGAGGGAGACCCAGTTGTATTATCCAGAGGACTTTCACCTCTTCCTCCAGTTCTGGTGCCTGTCACAGTACCATCAATCCATTTCTAGCATTTTACTTAGCTATGAACTTCTTAGAGTGACAAGAGGGTGATTCATAATATATAGTAAAGCTGCCAGGAAGCATTTTTACTTTAGGCTACAGGGTAAGTATATCAGCCTTTTGCTTTCTCACAGGAACTACTTATCTTCAGTCTTTCAATTAAAGGTCAAAAAAGGAAAGAAGACATTGTGGTTGTCCATTATGGTGTTTTGTTCCCATTGTCAAAGAATCTGTTCTTTACATAGTTGTCTCAACCTGTTAAAGATTCATGTTCCCTCCACAACCTTGCTTCTGATTAAAAATGTGAGAAATTTTCTGAAAAGATTTGGAAATCTTTGTGAATTACAAAAAAAAAAAAGAAAGAAAAATTATAATTGTTTTCAAAAAAGAAAAAAAAATGCCTCCCAAAGCTGCAGTAATGTTTAAAGCCTTCATCGAAGGAGATTAAAGGCAAAAAATTCCAAGAGTTAAACTAAACGGCTTTTAGGAAGTGAAAATTGTGCTTTTTTGTACCTTACTCTGTATTTTTATAGCTAAATGAAGAGAAGGCCTAAGTAAGTTCATGCAATAAAAACAAAAGCCATCATCAACAAGAGCTTACAATGTTCCAGGCTTAACTTGAATTAATGTATTTAAACCTCACAGCAACCCTAGGAGATCACTCTATTAGTACTACTACCATACTGATGCAAACTTTGAATCACAGTAAATTTGCCCAAGGTCAAACAGCTAGAAAGAGACAGAGTCTTGACTTAATTCCTTGAGGTCTGATTTTCAAGCTCATGCTCTTAAACACTGTGTATTGCAATTCTGTAATGAAGAAAGTGGATATGAAAAACTCAGACTCCAGAACTAAGAATGGGTTTGAAATCTGAAATATTTTAGTCACTTAAGTCTTTATTTCCTCTCTATGTGCTGATGTGAGATACTTCTATTAACAATTAACCTTAGTCCTTCAGGAAACCTTCAGGAACAATCAAATATATTACTCAATTCAGAGTCAATTTGTATTTATCAAATATCTCATGGATATTTGACTAATACTGTTGGATGAATGTTTATAACTACTATTTATTAATATTTGACTAACTTCCATGATGGTCCTTCATGTGTAAGTTACTCTGCTAGTTGTTTTCACACGTTAGATACCTTATCTTATTTAAGCCTTGAAATGATCCCGTGAGGTATGTATACCCCACCCTGTTCTGAAGATGAAATCACTAAAGTCTAACAGATTGAGTGAGTCACCTTCGGTTGACAGTTTGAAGAGACAGAAATGATATTTGAAATTCTCATAGTCTCCAAGTCCCAAAAGTTCACTAGCCATCCGGTAACATAAAATACTTTTAAATTTAAAAATATCCCTTATGCTGAAATATAATTCACTCATGCCTGGTGTAGAGTGGTGGGGAATTATTTAAGGGCCAGCCTTCCCAATGATAAAGCACATGTCCTAACAGAAATTTACTAATGGATTATATTAACACATTGTGACTGGAGGATTTAAAACCACCTAGGTATCATAGACATAACATGTTAATATTTCAAGCACTTTAATTTCTAGGGACTTTTAAGTTCCCAGAATCCTAAGCCCCAACCCTGTATCAACTGAAAGGCTTAGGAATGCTTCTATGTAGTATAATTCTTTCCACCCTCTCCATTCATTTTGTATATATTTAAAAGGTACAAATGCATTCTGTAAGTCTTAAGAAATTCCAGGATTTCTAATGAAAACTAAGAAGATGTTAAACAAAAAGAAAAAACTCTAGGGGAAAATAGTGAGATGTGAACTTTTATAGTTTTATTTGCAGGGAAGTTATGCTACATATCACCAGAAATCCAATTAAATAAAATGGACCAAACTCTCCCAGCAAAATTCCCTCATGTGTGATTGAGGTCCAAGAGATAAATATGGCCTCTAAGCAAGCTCTCCTGATGAATCTCACTGACATCATTATGGCTACTACCTTAATGTTACAAGTTACTGAGATCAAACTCTTCTCCAGTTGATATTTCATCAACAGCTGCTGTAATAAATGATTCAGTATGTTTGGTGAATTGTAAGGCAAAAGCCATCTTCTGTTTGTGAAAGTAGTAGAATCAAACTTAATGAACCTAGCCCTCTAGAAGTAACCCTATGAAATGACTGGTTCCTGGCTAGCTGTGTAGAAAGACACTTGCCTGAATTAAGTTATACCTCAATCAATAGTTCGACGGTCAAAATAGATATTTCCATAGAAAGATGGTGTTCTGGGTAAAAGGAAACTAATAACCTTTAGATTCCTCACCATGTCTCCAATACAATCCAGATGTTGAAACTGGCAGCTTCCACTGGCACATCTACTCTTCCAGAGAAATTAGATGTTATCAGGTCAACAGACTTTGACTCCACTCTCCATTAAGCTTTTCTCATTGTTCTAATTTCATACATATAGAGGCAATACTGATACACTGTAGTTATCCAGGGAGCATTGTTACAATATAATGTAATGTAAATGGTGCCCTCTGCATTTGTGCAATTCTGCTGCCTTTCTGCACTATATTTTGTAGACTAAATGAAGGATTGGATTCATAGGGGAAGGAAACACTATGAAAGTGGGAGTTAGGCAGTTGCCAAAGTTAAGCCTTCTCTGTATCAGGATCCTATCTCATTGTGGTTTCATTTGCATTTCCCTGATGACTAAAGATATTGAGCATCTTTTCATGTGTGTATGGACCATTTGTATACATTTTTTGAAGAAATCTGTCTTCAAAACCTTGGCTATTCAAAAAACTGGCTTTTTGTCTTTTTACTGTTGAGTTCTTTATGTATTCTTCATTGTAAGAAGTCATTATATGTTCTGGATACAAGTCCTTTGTCAAATATATAATACACAAATATTTTCTTTCTGGTGTCCATTAAAACAAAAGTTCTTAATTTTGATGAAGTCTAATTTATCTTTCTTTGTGTCTTGTGCTTTGGGTGTCACTTATAAGACACTATCGCTTAACCCCAGAGAACAAAGATTTATATTTACATTTCTTTTAAGAATTTAATAGTTTTAGCTCTGATTTTTAGATGTAAATTCATTTAATTTTGGTATGTGGTTTGAGGTATGATGTCTAATTTCATTCTTTTAGATATCCAGTTGTACTGGCATCATTTGTCAAAATCAATTGCTATAAATGCAAAGGTTTATTTTTAGACTCTAAATTCTATTCCAATAATCTACATGTCTATCCTTATGTCAGTATGACTCAGTCTTGATTACTGTAGCTTTGTAGTAGGTTTGGAAATTGGGAAATGTGACTGCTTCATCATTTTCTTCTTTTTCAAGATTGTCTTGGCTATTCTGGGACCCTTGTACTTCCATAAAAATTTTAGGATCAATTAGTCAATTACTGCAAAAAAAGAAAAATCCAGCTAAGGTTGTGACAGTGATTGCATTTCATGTATAGATTAATTTGAGGAGCATTTCCATTTTCAGAATATTGTCTTCTGATTCAAGTACATGGGATGCTATTGCATCTACTTAGGTATTCATTAATTATTTTCATCATTTTTTGTAATTTTATAGTAAAAATCTTGCACTTCTGATAAATGTATTCATAAGCATGTTATTATTTTTCATGCTATTATAAGTAAAATTACATTTTTCATTTTATTTTAGGGTTATTTATTGCTAGTATCTAGAAATCAATCAATTTTTGTAGATTGATCTTCTATCTTGCAGCCGCATGAACTTGTTTCTTAGTCTGAGTTGATTTTCCCTTTAAAAAAATGTAATGATTCCTTCAGACTTTCTATATACCAGTTCATGTCATCTGTGAATAGATACAATTTAACTTCTCTCTTTCCATCTGGATATCTTTTATTTATTTTTCTTTCTTAGTAGCTCTGAGTAGAACCTCCACCTCAAGGTTGAATAAAAGTGATTTGAGTGGAAATACTTGTTCTTCATCTTAGGCAGAAAGCATTCAGTCTTACACCATAGAGCAGAGCATTAGATGTCAATTTTTTAAGGTGCCCTTTTTCAGGTTGAGGAAATTTCTTTCTATTTCTAGTTTTTTGAGTGCTTTTATCACAGAATGACCTTATTTTGTCAAGTGCTCTCTCTGTGTCTATTGGGATTATTATGTGCTTTTGTCATTTATTGTTTTAATATAGTTTATTACATTAATTTTTGGATGTTAAACCATTCAGAAATAGTGGGATAAATCACACATGCTCATGGAATATATTACTTATATGTATGTTATATATATGTTACCATTTTTGGCATGCTAATATTTCATCAGGGTTTTTGAGTCTATATTCATAAGAGATATAGGTCTGTAGTTTCTTCTTTTGTGATATATTTTTCCAGTCATGGTATTAGGGTGATGCTCTCACATCATAAAATTATTTGTGAAGTATTCTTTTCTCATATATTTTTTCTTTTAGTTTGCAAACAATAGGTATTAATATTTTAACATTTGACAGAATTTACCAATTAAGCCACCTAGCTGTGGGCTTTTCTTGGTAGAAAGTTTCAAATTAATTCAATTCCTCCTTATAGTTTTATTCAGGTTTTCTACTTCTTATTAAGCTAGTTTTCATAGTTTGTGTTATTCTAGGAATTTATCTATTTCATCTAATGTATCCAATTTTTCATATGATGGTTCATAGTATGCCCTTATAATCCTTTTTATTTCTATAAGTGTGGTTAGGATGTCTGCTCTTTCATTCGTAATGTTATTATTTTGAATTTTCTCTCCCTTTTCTTGTTCAGTCTAACTGAAGTTTGTCAGTTTTATTAGCCCCATTTAAGGGCAATTTGGTAATTCTCTATTTTTCCCTGGTTTTTTAAAATATTTTATTAATTTCTAACCTAGTATTTTTTATTTCCTTTTTTCTTACATGTTCTAGGTTTAGTTTTCTGTTCTTTTCCTAGTTTCTTCATATGAAAGTTTAGTTTACTGATTTTGTCTTTCTATCTGTCTTTCCTTTTAAAAAAAATTGTTATAGCGAAGAGGATACAAGTGCAGTTCTGTTACATGGATATATTGCTTACTGGTGAAGTCTGGGCACTTAGTATACTCATCACTCCAACAGTACACATTGTACTCAATAGGTAGCATTTTGTCCCTCGCTCCCCTCCTTTCAGAGTCTCCAGTGTCTATTTCTCCACTCTATATGTCCATGTTTATCCACTGTTTAGCTCCTGATGATTGGAACCTGTACCTAGAAAACCCCAAAGACATCGCCAAAAGACGCCTGGATTTGATAATTTACTTCATTAAAATTTCAGGATACAAAATCAATGCACAAAAATAAGTGGCATTACTTTACGCCAATAATAACATATAGCTGAGAACTGAAAACCAAATCAAGAACTCAATCTCATTTACAATAGAATAGGAATACATTTAACCAAGGAAATGAAACATATTTACAGGGATAACTACAAAACATGGACAAAGGAAATAATAGATCACACACACACACACACACACACACACACACACACACACAAACTCATGTTCATCCATCAGAAGAAGCAATATTGTTAAAAATCACCATAATGCCCAATGCAATCTACAGATTCAATGTAATTCCTATCTTTCTTCTTTTTAATTTAGGTATTTATACTTGTAAAATTTATAGCTGTAAAATTCTCTCTGATCACTGCTTTAGCTACATTCCATAAGGTTTGTAATGCAATGTTTTGTATTTATTCATCTCAAATTATTTTCCAGTTTTCCTTTTGATTTCTTTGATCCATCAGTTATTTTAACTGATGTCACCAAATTTCCACAAATTTGTGAATTTTCCAAATTTCTTTCTGTTAGTGATACTTAATTTCATTCTATTGTGATCAGAGATCATACTTTGTATAACTTCAATCCTTTACATTTATTAAGTCTTGTTTAAAGCCTAACTGTGCTTTCTCCTGTAGAATATTTTGTGTTCACATTAAAAGAAGGCATAATCTACTATTGTTGTGCAGAATGTTTTATAGATGTCTATTAGGCTTGGTTATTACATATTATTTTTATAGTCTTCTATTTCTTTGTTGATTTTTTGCATGATTGTGCAAGCCATAATTGAAAATGGGGAGTTGAAGTCTCCAGTTATTATTGTCAAATTGCCAATTTCTCTTTAATTCCTTCAACTTTTCACTTATTTTGGAGTTCTGTTGTTAAGTGCATGAATGTTTATGACTGTTATATATTGATGTTCTTATCATTATGAAATTTCATTATTTGACTCTGGTAACAGTGTGTCCTAAAGTCCATTTTCTGATATTAGCATAGGCATTCCAGTCTTAATTTTTTTGTCTGCTACTGTATCTTTTTTATACTTTTACCTTCAACCTACTTATGTCTTTGAATCTTCAGCATTTCTATTGTGTATTTCAAGCTGTTGGATAATGTCTTTAAAAAGTCAATCCTGACAATCTATGTACAGTGTATAAATCACTTACATTTAATGTAATTATTGTTAATGTAGGATTTACAACTGATTTTTAAATTATACTTCTGTATGTCTTTTTTTCCTCTATTTCTTCACTGATGTACTTTTTCTGTTAGATATTTTCTAGTGCTTTTAGATATTTTTATTTATATTTATACACATAAACACACAGAGTCATGTGTCACTTAATGATGTGGATATGTTCTGAGAAATGCATAATTAGGTAATTTCATTGTTGTGTGAACATCATAGAGTATACTTACACAAAACTGGATAGTATCACCTACTATACACCTAGGCTATATGGTATAGCCTATTGCTCCCAGGCTACAAACCTACATAGCATATTACCATATTCAATTTTGTAGGCAATTATAACACAATGGTAAGTATTTTTGTGTCTAAACATATAAAATGTGGAAAAGATTCAGTAAAAATCTGATTTAATTTTATGGGACCACTGTCATACATGCAGTCTACTGTTGAACAAATTACTGTTATGGAGAGCATGGCATACATATGTATATGTATGTATATGTATATGTGTATATGTGTGTATGTATATGTGTCTGTATATGTGTATATGTGTGTATATGGGACCACTGTTTTGTGGGACCATATATGTGTGTGTGTGCTCCCATTAGACAGTGGTTCCATACACACACATATACGCACACATATAGATACACACATATAATCTTATGGTACCACTGTCATATATGCAGTCTAATGTTGAACAAATTGTTGTTATAGAGCACATGGCATATGTATGTATATGTGTGTGCATATGTGTATATGTATATACACACATGTGTGTATATGTATGTATATGTGTACATACATATATGCGCACATATATCTATACACATATACAAACATGTATATTATATATATTGTAACCATACGTATATGGCTTTTTCCCTAATATACATATATGGCTCAAGGAACACAAAAGGTCAACTTGTTTTTGTGATCGTCTGTTGTTTTTCAATAACTAACACATAAGAATAGATTGAAATAGAGATTTCTATGAAACAGTGCTGGATATACACCTCAAGGGGCTCACACAACCTGTTTCAGGACTTGGTGACCATTGTTTGTGTCCACATTCATTTGAGTTCAAATTTAAAATTTAACTTTTCCTCCACAATACTATAAGCTGGCAAACACAGCATTATAATTATTGCTTCATTTTTCTTCATATAAGATGATAAAAAATATTACAAACAAAATTACATTTATATTCACCTATGTATTTTTCTTTTCTGGAGTTCTTTACTTCATGTGGATGCATGTAACTGGTGTTCTTTCATCTTAGTCTGAAGAACTTCTTTTACTGTTTCTCATAGGGCACATTAGCTAGTGATAATTTCCTTCAATTTTTGTTTGTCTGGAAATGTTTTAACTTCTGTTTAATTTTTGAAGTATAGTTTTGCTGAACGTACAATTTATGGTTGATTTTTCTTTTTGTTTGAGGCTTTGAATATGTTATCCCTTTGCTTCTAACATCCATGTTTTTGTTAAGACAGTTTTTGAAAACTGTCAGTTTTATTGAGGCTTGCTTGTACATAAGTTACTTTTTTTTGCTAGTTTCAAGATAATGTCTTTGTCTTCAACATATTAACTATTGTAAGTCTAGATGTGATTTTCTCTGAGTTTATCATCCTTGATGTTCATTAAGCTTTTGGATTATGCTGATAGTGTTTTTCATAAAATGTGGGAAGGTTTTGGCCATTCATTCTTCAAATATTCTTTTTGCCTCTCTACTTTTTCTTGATATTCCATTATACATATGTTGATATGAATGATGGTATACCACAGGTCTCTGAAGTTCTTTTTTGTAAAAAAAAAAATTTTTAATTATATTTTAAGTTCCAGGATACATGTGCAGGATGTGCAGGTTTGTTACATAGGTAAACATGTGCGATGGTGGTTTGCTACACCTATCAACCCATCACCTGTGTATTAAGCCCAGTATGCATTAGCTGTTTATCCTGATACTCTCCCTCCTCCCTCCTCCTGACAAGCCTCAGTGTGTGTTGTTTTCCTCCCTGTGTCCTTGTGTTCTGATTGTTCAGCTCCCACTTATATGTGAAAACATGTGGTATTTAATTTTCTGTACCTGCGTTAGATGACTAGGATAATAGTCTGAAGCTTTATTCAGTCTTCTAAATTTTCTTTCTTTTTTTTCTCATAGTAGACTATCTTAATTGACCCATCTTTTTGTTCACTGCATCTTTATTCTGCTAGCTCAAATTTGCTAAGTCTCCCTAATAAATTTTTCATTCACTTATATTTCTCAACTGTGGAATTTCATTTTTTTCTTTTATAATTTATTCATCATCATCAATAATCCTTATTTAGCCATACGGCATTCTCACACTACCTTTAATTCTTTAGTCGCAGTTTTCTTTACTTGCTTGAACATATTTATAATACCTACTTTTAATTATTTTTCTATTAAGTTCAGAATATGGGCTTCCTCTGAGACAATTTCTATTGACTCTATTTTTCTGTGTGTATGGGCCATAGTTTTCTGCTTTTTGGAGATCTTGTTTTTGTTATTGTTGACAAAAACTGGATGTTTTATATCATCATATAATGTGATCACTCTGGTAATCCCAGAGGTTTTGCTATTATTTATTTATTTAGTAATTTTTCTTAATAAATTCTGAAAATCCCATATTCTTTGTCAAGAGTGGTCACTGAAATCTCTCCTCAGTTAGTTTAATGGTTAGGTAATGATTGGACGGATTTCTTTAGATTCACTAAACTAACAAATTTCCTTCCCATTGCGCAGGGCCACTTTGTGTTGAGGCATGCCTTCAATGCTCCAGCAATTTATGACTTTGCCTTGCCCTTTACTTCCTTGTTTCACAGAAAGACCTCAAAGTCAGAAAGTGGTAATGTATTAGGGCCTTCTTAGATATTTCTTGGGCACATACACAACCTTTATTTGCACATAGTCTTCTAGAGTCTCAGGAATATTTCAGAACTTTTCAAAGTTCTCTTGAGATACCTCATTCTAATTGTTTTTTTTTTTTTTGTTTTTTTTTAGTTTTAGTTTTAGTTTTTTGAATGACCTGTTGTTTGTCCCAACTTGTTGTGTCACCTCAAGTAAGCCGAAATATTAAACAGTTGCTTCTAAATAATTTTGATGTACAACCTGGGCATAGGGCTTTCCCACTGAGTACTATGAGTCTAGTCAAATAAAGACCTCTGTAAAGGGATTTTCCAGATAATTTTCAGACATTAAATATTAAAAATTGTCTAGAAATGGTATTTGCATGAATCTCCAAATCTGGTGTGCTCCTTTTAGTAGTTGCATGCAGGGCAACTGGTTTTCACAGCTATATGGTTGTGAGCCCATTGTTTTTCAAGAGCTGGGTGGAGCAGGGCAGAGGGGATGGAAATATGATATATCCACAGTTCATAGTTCTTACCAAGACTTAGCCATTTCTTAAAGAATAAACGCTTCATAAATTTTCAGCCATTTGATTAATTTTGAGAGTTCTGAAAATGTGTAGTTTAACAATTATTGTCAATGTTCTTGTTGCTTCTATGGAAGAAGAGCTATTCACAGTCTTTAATTTGCTATTTGGGATGTGCTTTTTTGTATTTTAATTCTGAACTACTTATATATCAATCAGACTTGCTTCTTAAAATTTTCAACTATCCCTTATCTCCAAATGTCTATGATTACCTCCTACAACCTTCTTTCATGCCTGAATTATTACCACAACTTTCTAACCTGCCTTTTTGTATAGTCTGTCAGTATACAGATCTGTTCAGGACTCATTATAAGTTAATCTTAAAATTAATCTACATTATGTAGGAAATTCATTTGCCTAGAAACCTTAAATGCCAATCAGCCAGATGGTCAACACTAATTGAGTGCATATTACATATAGAGTGTCAGTTTTTGCTCTAAGCATAGTGAACAGAGAGCTTATCTACTAGTGAGAGGATACAAAATAAATAGAATAATTTTGAGATATGAAAATTATTCTGAAATAGTTGTCCCTCACTGCCCATATGGAAAATCTAAACATTTTTTTGTGGTATTCAGAGACCTCTATCATCTGTTTTCTCTCTAATCTTGTCTTCTTCACTTTCCTGATAGGAAGTCTTTCTAGGTAAAACAAGTGTGTACAATGCTGTTTGGATATGCCATGCTACTTTTTATTTCTATGCTTAGGTTTATGCCATTCCTTATGCCTTGATTATCTTACTTTCTCTTTCTCTTCTTTGTCACATAGAGAATGCCCTCATCTCTTCTCATTATAGCCTCCTGTAGCAATTCCTGATTACGCCAACTGTAAAGTATCATTTCAAATCCACACTTGTAGTACTTATTGTCATACTCATTTGGCATTAACCCAATTACCCACACATGGCATTTATTCTTGGCCATGCAAATTCTGGCACTCAGGTTAGATTAAAAGCTCCATGTAGGACATGAAAGATTGATGTTAATTGTAATCTTGGTATTTAGCACAGGAACCTTAAGGAAGTTCTCAATGAATTTGGGGATATTATGTAATGAATACATGAGTAAGTCCTTCCTTTCAGTGTAGATATCATTTTGTATACCCAGGTTCTCTAAATTGCCACAGAATTACTAAAATGATATATCCTCTAAACTTGTCTCATTTAAACTTGTGCCAAAAATGCCTATGAGACACTCCCTAAAATATATCACACAACCTCTCAGTATCAGTGAAAAGGTACACTGTGTTTCACCATCTGCAGCTTGTTTGTAATATGGGGACAATAATACATATTTCCTAGGAAAAGTATGAGGATTAAATGGATTTTTTTCTGTAACAGTGATGTAAAAAACATAAAACACTTAACAAATTTTAGTCATGTTATTTACAGGAATGACCTAAAGAAAATGTACATGATATGATAGCATTTAGAGAAAAAAATTTAAGTGCTTTAAAAAGAAGCATCCCACCACCTCCACCCACAAGGTATTATTTTATATGGCAACTTCAGACAGAATGTTTTAGAAAACACAGATAGAAGAGGATAAAGGGCTGAGATGATGAAGAGTAGAAATGGGAATTTGAAAAAAATGTCATATCCATTATATCCTTCTATAGAACTGGCGTTATATATACCTATTGGTAGAAATACACCATCTATTGCTGGGAAGCTCATGAGCCGCACAAACCAAAGAATCAGCTGAGGTTTCCTCATTTTCAGCAGGGATACTGGCTCATTGCCTCCTTATCATGTGCCTAGTGTTGGATTACATTTCAAACCCTCCTTGCAGTTAAGTGCTATCATGTGATAGAGCTCTGACTAGGGAAGTGCAGGCTGAAATTATGTTTTCCATTTTCATTTCCATCATGTGCTTGGGCTTTGAAATTGGCCATTGAAATTGGCACTGGTGGTTCTCTGAGTGACCCTGTGAGGTCTTTTAATATATGTTTTGTAAAAAGAAAACAAAATTACAATAACATCCTAAGGATTGTGAGAGGCTCTGCATTAATGAAACCTGTTCATTTTTAGCCACTGTTATCCACACTTACCAGTTTTTAAAATATTTTGAGATTGTGAGGAGGGGTAATAACATCCATTAATATCTGGTGGAACACACTTAGTGAAATTCTGTCTGTTGAATTAATAGCTCTGAGGCCATAATCCACTGCTCAGCAAGACATGCTAGAAAAGGCTAGAGTAAGGAATAAATGTAGGACAGAAACAGTTAGCAGACTTACCTGCTGCTACGAGTTCCACTAAAATCTGAGTTCTTTCATGTGTTAACATTAAACTAGGCAATCAGAAGGAAAGAAAAAGGCAAAAAAAAAAAAAAAAAAAAAAAAAAAAAAAGCAGCTTTTTTTTCTGACATCTTAGGACTCTAGTTTTTCTTTTATCCAGAATTTTAAAAAATAACTTATACTGATATATATATATATAATTTTCCCTTTTATTTGTTTTTATATTTACTTTTGTGGGGGTAGGCATATAAATTACATAGTATAAATCCACACATTATAATAGTGCAATTAAATATTTTTAAATTAATTTATACAGTTGTGCAACCATCACCACAACCCAGTACAGGGACAGTTGCGTTGCCCATTTAAGGTCCTCACCATCACCCTGTCCTCACCATCAACCTCAGCTAAACATGAATCAGTTTGTCTCAATAGCTTTGCTTTTTCTGAAGTTTTGATATAAATGGGATCTAATGATATGTAGATGATTGCATCTGCCTTCTTTTACTTAGCATAGCATATTTAAGGTTTATTTATGTAATAGCATTTATCAGTGGTTGGTTCCTTCATATTGGTGAATAATATTCTATTGTACCACATTTTGTTTTTCCTTGCACCAGTTAATGGACATTTGAAATGTTTCCTGTGTTTTACTGTTATAAGTAATTTGGCTATAAACATTTGTGTACAAGTCTTTGTGTAGGCATATGTTTGCATTTCTTTTAGGTAGGTATATGAGAGTAGGATTTCTAAATCATATTGACAACGTATTTTCCAAAGTAATTTATCATTTTACATTTTCACCAGCAATGCAAGAGCAAGATTCTTTACATTTACATTTTCACTAACAAATGTTATTTTCTCTCTTTTTTGTCACGGTCATTCAAGTGGGAAGATCATGATAGATCATTGGGGTTTTAATTTGTATTTACCTGAAGACAAACAATGATGAACATATTGTTATGTGCTTATTATTTCCTTACGTATCTTCTATAGTGAAATTTTTGTTTATACATTTGGACCTTTTTAAAAATTATGTTGTTTGTCTTCTTATTATTGAATGGGTTTTTTTTTTTTTTTGAGATAATTATAGATTCACAGGAAGTTGTAGAGAAATGTGTAAGCAGGTCTTGGGCACCTTTCACACAGCCCCACATGCCTCCATTCCAATGTTAACATCTTTCTGAACTATTGGACTACAGTGCAATATCAAAATCAGGAAACTGACACAACACAAATCATAGAGCATATTCAGATTTCACCAGTTGTACCTGTACTTGCATTTGTGTGCGTATGTCTGTGTGTGTGTGTGTGTGTGTGTGTGTGTGTGTGTGTATGTGTGTGTGTTTTAAGAGTTCTTTAAATAATTTAGATACAATTCCATTGTTGGATACATTAGTAAAATGTTTTTTCTCTAAGCCTGTGCTCACTTTTTCATTTTGTTATTGATAGTGCTTAAAACTCACAAAATTTAAATTTTGATAAATTCAAATTTATTAATTTTTGTCTTTTATAGATTGTAATTTGGTGTTAGGTTTTGGAATTCTTTAGCTAACCTATGGTCATGAAATTTTTCTTCTGTTTTTCTACTAGAAGATTTAGAATTTTAGCTCTTTCTTTTAGGTCTGTATTTCATTTTGAGTTAATATGTGTATATTGGGATACAGTAACTGTCTACATTTATATTTTTGTATATGGATATCCAATTATCTCAGACCATTTTTACGTTTTTCTTATTGACTTTCTGTGGAAACTTTGTCAAAAACCAATTCCATTCCATCATCGATATGCCTATTACTACAACAGTAAAACACTGTTTTGATGAGTGGGTAGTGCAGCTCCTCCAAATTTTCTCTTATTTTTCAAAGTTATTTTAGTAATTTCAAGTCCTTTGTATTTACAAATACATATTCAGATAAGCTTGCCAATATCTAGAAAATAAAAGTCTAATGTTATTTTGATGTGCATTACATAGTTTAGATTAATTTTTGAAGAATTTTCATTATAATGATGCTGACACTTCCACTTCTTTAATACGAACTATCTCTTGATTTATTTAAATACTGTTCAATTTCAGTTATCAGTGTTTTATAGTTTTCTATAAATGTATCTACTGTTAACATTTTCTAAGATTTTAAAATACTATTTGGAATGTAATTAATTTTCCTAATTTTATTTTTCAATTATTCGTTTTGATTGTGTGGGTGTCTATTTTCACAAACAGGATCAGATTTTCTATAATAGAATTTTACTTCTTCCTTTACAATCTGGATAATATATATATATATATATATATATATATATATATTTGTCTTATTGCAATTACTGGAACTAAATTGTCAAATAAAAGTGGGAAGAGAGGACATGCTTACGTTTCTGGAGAATCTTACATTCCTGGCATATATTTGCTTCTGTTCTATAACTTCTTTTCTATTTTGTTTAATTGGCCTTAGTATAATCTGGTTAAATATTTTTAATTCTATTAATAATCTAATAAATTAAATTATTAATTTAACTCTATTAATGAGCAGTTTTCTCTTCTTGTTATGTTTTTAGCTTTGGTATCATGGTAATACTGGCCTCTTAGAATGAGGTGAGGTGGAAAGTGTTTTCTCCCTTTTGTTCTCGTAGTATGTGGATAACATTCAGTGTTTCAACTTTAAGAAATATGTTAGTTGTAAATATTTCATAGATGCCCTTCTCTGGTTGAGGAAGTTTCATTTTATTCTTAATTTGTTGAGACATTTTTATTATGAATAATAATTGAATTTGATTTAATGTGTTTTCTATTGAAAATATGGGGATTGTTTTCACACAACTAATATTATATATGCATTACATTAATTAATTTTGAATGTTAACCTGACATTCCTGGCACACCTTTCACTTGGCCCTGTGTGTGTTTAGCTCCTGCCTTTTTACATATTTTCTCTGTGTTATTATGTCAACAGTGTGGTTATTGTGGTTTTAATGAGTATTTCATATTTTATCCTATTACTGTTTTGTTGAGCTTCTTGAATCTGCAAATTAAGGGTTATTTTCAAAGAAATTTGGAAGATTTTGTGACTAGACCTCCATGCAAAATTGTGTGTGTGTGTGTGTGTGTGTGTGTGTGTGTGTGTGTGTATGTTTGTGTGTGAGAGAGAGAGAAAGAGAGAGAAACAGAGAAAGTGTCACCTGAAAAATAAGAACAATTTTGTGGACATAAAACTAGAACTTAAGTTAATAAAGAGAAACAATAAAATAACTAAAAAGGTATCTGAGGAAAAAAAAGAATTTTTATTATGCCACATATATCTAGAAATCAAAATGGCATCAAGGTGGCATGTTCAGTAGAAAGTGTTTTGTTTATACTGCAGTGGTTTAAAACTTAAATATGGATGCTTTCAGAAGAGGCACATTCTCCAGACGGTCCTATTGTCTACAGTGTCCTATTGTCCACACTGCCTAATGTGTTCCACCCATTAGTTAATGGCTTCACCCATTACTGTTGTTTGATTGGCCTCTATACACGTATGAGCTGGGGACTCCCACACTGTGTTCTGGCAGCTTGAAAGAGTGAATGTCCCTTTAGTGATTATCAAAGGTTATTTCTTTGACTGAAATCTTTGATTCCCAGAAGACTTCAGGGCCATAATAAATCAATATCCAGTCTTCTTATACTAAAATTTAAGTAATTATGTTCTATTTGACTTTTTAAAAAAATCACAAGAGAATATAGCCATTAACTTAGATGGATAGCAGTCAGTTCCATTCTTTTCCCTCCCACTCCTGCCAACCACTGACACAATTATATTTCTTATAGATTTGCCTTTCCCAGGGTACCATATAAACAGAACTATACAGTGTGCCGTCTTCTGGGTCTGGCTTATTTAATTTAGCATAGTGCTTTGAATCCATATTTCTGTGAGAATCAATAGATAGTTGTTTTTTTGCTGAGTAGAATTCCATTGTATGGATGTACCACAATTTGTTGATCTGTTTACCAGTTGATAGATATTGCTTTGTTTCTCATTTTTGGCAATTATGAATAAAGCTTCTAAGAACATTCAAATATAAGTTTTTGTGTGGAGATATGTCTTTGTATCTCTGGGTTAATACCTAGAGGATTGCTGCTGAGTCACATGTTTAACATTACAAGATAGTGCCAAACTTATTTCCATAGTATCGGCAACATTTTGCATTGCCATCTGCAATATGTAACAGTTCTAGCTGCTCTGTATCCTAAGACTGTTCCAAGTTATGTTTTCTTCTGTTAATTCTGACTCTTCTAATAAATATATAGGGGTATTTTATTGTGACTTTAATTTTTATTTCCATAATGACTAATGATGTTGACAGCATGTTTCATGTGCTTCTTTGCCAACTATATGACATCATTTTAGTGAAGTTTCTGTTAGAAACTAATTTCCATATTTCACTGGGTTGTTTTTTTAATATTGATTTTTGAGAGTTTATTTTTGCAATATTTTGTCCCAGTATATGACTTATCTTTTCATTTTCTAAAAATATCTTTCTAAGAGTAAAAGTTTTAATTTTGATGAATTCCAATTTATCAGTTTTTTATAGCTTGGGCTCCTTATACCATATCTAAGAAATCTGTGACCAACCCAAGATCATAATAATTTTGTCCTACATTTTATTCCATGAGTTTTATAGTTTTAGATGTTACATTCAGGTCTATGATTGATTTTGAGATGATTTTTTCATGATGTGAAGCCAAGAATACTTTAATTTTATTGTTTAATTTTTGACATGCAGCTGTCCAATTGATCCAGAACAATTTTCTGAAAAATACTATCCTGGTTTCATTGACATACCCTAGATCCTTTGGGCAAATAATTGACCATACATTTGGGTTTATTTTTGGAATTCCCACCCCCATTTGGTTCCAACTATTAACATTTTGAAATATAAATAGAGGCATATGTGATTTCACTGAACTGTAATCCTGCTACATTTTTTGGTTTTAACCTGCTATATTTGTTATTATGTATGAATATTTCTCATTTTATTAGCTCTTATTTGAAAAGATAATTTTAAATATTAAATATATTTCCATGTGAGAGTTTCATGTTACAGATAAAATTAAAAAATAGATTGATATATTAAAAAGTTGGGCTAATTTTTTTATTTAAATACACTTTTATTTTCATCTTAAGCAGTGCTAAATGAGAGTTAAGCGCCCCTAAAAAGCATTTAAAAATAATGTTAAAATGTAAAGTTGAAACACACACACACAAAATGGAGCCATTTATAATTAAGATTATTACAGACAGGTCTGAAAGGGTTTCTTAGATACACACCTGAAAAAATAACCACATATGTGAATTGTCAAAGATTAGGAGTCTCACTTGCTTATCCAGAAAAAAAAAAGCCTCATTAGCAACAGCTGCAACAATGAGCAGCAGAACAGGCAATGCAATTCCCGCCTGTCTTCAGTAATAAGAACACGCCCCATATTGTGTGGGCTGCTTGTCAACTTCCAGGAACATTCTTGCCAGTTAGAAAGAGAAGCTGTAGCTGTCCAACCCAGTGGATCTGCTCATAGTAGAGAAAGGAGATAGCAAAGGTTAGGTTAAAAAGAAAGACCTTTAAATTTATCAAGATATCAGATAACATTTCAGCCTTGCCTAATTTTCTTATTCAGAATTGTCAGTTTTCCACTCTGCTGCAAGTGGCATTCTTACTTAAAGAAGAGTCAAACAGAAACACTACTGTGGGGTGAATCACTGCTCCAAAAGCACATTTCCAGTACACTTTGATCACAGGCTCTCTGCATTAGCATTCTGTCCAGGAGTAAAAGCAAAGCTATTCACACCACTGAAGAGAAAACTTCCCCAAGGTTTTAATGAATTACTGTTTGTTCAACAGTTGTCAGGTGTTTCAAATCGTTCTCGTGCTAGCACAGTACTATATGTGTTTTATGAGTGACAGTTAAACCTAAGTACAAAGAAAATCTGTTCATTTAAAAAATCTAAACACATCTGTAAATTACCGTAAAAATGAACTCAGTGTGGCCAGATTTAGAATCACTTGCTTCCCCAAACATAGAAATTCTTGCCTAAAGCTCCATATTAGTTTATAGTTGAATGGACACCTACAAAGGAAACTAACGTCAAGGAAGGCCAAAGTAGAACCGTATTCATTCAATTACCATTTAAAAAAAATTTTAATTCAAAAAAGCTGGGTTAATTACCAAGGCTGATAGAGACCCACTGCATTGAAGGAATCATTGAGAGCCCAAAAGGCAACATAGACAGTAGAGAGTGTCATTTGAAATGTGGCTGAGTATCCCTTAAATCGAATTTTGGAAACTTGCAGACCAAGGGAACCAAGGATGTCCATGTAATATACTTAGAATTTTGTCTCTTCCTGAAAATTCAGTTTAAAAATTGCATTAGACATGATTTTATTTATGCGTATTTATGAGTTTGGGGATTAAAAAAATATTAGTTGTATTTTCTTCATATTTAAAAGAACACTTTACTTGAAAAGTAATGCAGATCAAAACTTCTAGTTCTCACTTGGGTATATAGAGAGCTGGAACAAGTGTCACTTCTAAATATGCATAAGAAAAAAGCTATACAAACTGCAAGTTCGTGACATTTCTTGAACCCCAAATGGACCGTCAACTGTAACCAATTAGTCTAATTGGATTGCAGATCATTAACACTACCATGTTGAAAGGAATAAGGCAAACAGGACTAACATAATTAACTTTGGAAAATAGTATTTTGACTGCTAAGTGTAAGGATAAAGACAATGAGAAATGTACAAAAATGCTATACTCTAGTTAATAAATACAGTTCTCTCTTTGAGGATAGGATGGTTTGCCTGTGTATCCACCCAAATCTCATCTAGAATTGTAGTTCCTATAATCCCCACGTGTGCGGGAGGGACCAGCTGTAGATCATTAAATCATGGGGGCGGTTCCCCCAATCCTATTCTCGTGACAGTGAGTGAGTTCTCGCAAGATCTGCTGGTTTTTTAAGGGGTCCCCGTTTTGCTCTGCAAGGCTCCCTGCCGCCGCCTTGTGAAGGACCTGTTTGCTTCCTCTTCCGCCAGGATTTTAAGTTTCGGAGGCCTCTCCAGCCCTGCAAAACTGTGAGTCAGTTACACTTCTTTTTTAAAATAAATTGCCCAGGCCTGAGAATGTCTTTATTTGCAGCCTGAGAACGGACTAATACAAAGGAGAAACAAGGTAACTACATATTATCAAAGTATTTTCCCCAAGTTATTTGTTAAATACAAAGGGAGAATTTTACAGTGGAAAAAAATGCAAGCCCACTAAAATATTTCTTGGTACCTCATTCTTCAAAACTGCTGTGTAGCAAGCTATCATATGCTAGACCAATCAATTTAAAAATACGTTTTATGAAAAAGCATTTACTTATTTTTCAGTTTATATAATTACAAAGAGTGTAGTGCAGTCAACCTTCAATTTGTCTTTGCATAATTGTGTGAGTATATGGTACATACTCAAGAGTGAAGCTAATGGGATCAAATGTATTCTTATTAAAATGGCTGTATTCTTGGAGGTATTTTGTACTATTGCTGGAGTCGGCATTGTCTATGTACATACATACAGGTGATAAATAGATGGAAAGTCATTTAAAATGCGCTCTAAAATGATTATACAAATTACCTTCTCTCTTACAGTGCATCAGAATTTTGTATATTAACATTTCTTAGCATTTTTTAGCACTGTTGGTGAACAGTGCTACCAAAAATGTTCACATTTACATTTCTTTAATTATATGTCAATTGACCACTTGTAAGTCATTTCTTAGGTAATGCTGTTTATTTCCTTTGATTATGTTGTATATCTGAGTTTTGGTCATTTCAAAAAAGATTTTTATGTTAAGAAAAATTAGCCTTTTGCCATAAAAATGTATTATTTATGTATAAAATATATGCAAATAAGACATATTTTAATTAGATTTGCTCTTCATATTTTGTCTTTGTTAATGAGGCTGAAATTTTGTTATGCATATGTTTTAAATTTCTACATAATTACATTTATCAGTGGCTTCCATTTTGCCTTCTGGGATTTATGTCTTTCACAGAAAGGCCTTATCTAATTCAATGTAAAAAAAAATTTATCGTTGCTTTCCTTGCAATATTACAGTTTTCATTTTTATAATTAAAACTTAGTTTCCACCTAGAATTTATTTGGGTATGAGAAGTAATATGCAGACACATTTTTATTCATTTGTTTTCAAACAAATATATTAAAGTGTTCTTCTGAAAAGCCTTAACAGGATTGAATTGAATTCTATATCATACGTTAACTTCTCATAGATATGCTGTGCTGTTTCTGGAGTTTATATTTTATTCTATTAATCTTGCTATTTGTCAGTACCAAACGTATATAAAACCTGTATTATCTAAGATATATTATCTAATATATAAGATATATATAAAAACCATATTATCTAGTAAGATATCTAATATATAAGATCTTATATATAAGATATATAAGATATACAAGATATATTATATATAAATATATTAGATAATATATCTTATTGGATAATATAGTTTATATGTATATCTTATATATTAGATAATAATGCACCCTACTCTTCCAATTAAATTTTTTTCTGGTGATTTGTTCAATATTATTAGATTAACATTAAAATTACACTTAATGTCCCATGATTCTTGTGAGAATTTGGATTTTTGTCAATTTGACTATGGTCAAAGGTTTTCTTGTTTGCTTTTTTGTTTTTAGGAAATAAATGATTCTTTTCACATATTTTAATTACTTCAGTAAATGTTTCTGTGTTGCAAAACATTTAAACAACAAACAGTTACTTAGAATGAAGTATCAAGTTACTTCTTTAGGCCAGGTGTAGTGGCTCAGGACTGTAATCTCCAATTCTTTGGGAGGTTGAGTGGGAGGATTGTTGGAGGCCAGGAATTCAAGACCAGGATGGGAAACATAGCAAGACCCTGACTCTACAAAAAAAATAATAAAAAGGTGTTCTTCATCCTGTCTACTAATTCTGCTATTCACTGCAGGGGTAAATAAAGGCCATATGCCCATACTTTCAGCCATTCTTTTATATTTTTTCTATTTGAGCTATCTTTGTCAAATTTTAAGGCCTTACATCAGATTTGAAATAAATTAATACAATTTGCTTTTTTTTCTTTGTATTCATAGACAATCAGTTTGTAATCTATTCATCCTAAAAATACTTAAATACTTGTTATATGCTAGGCATCTTTTAGGCACTGGAATGAAAAAATTTAAAACTTTTGCCTTGAAGTTATATGTTAGGAGGGGTTCATAAATGATCAATAAACAAGTAAATTATGTATCAAGTAAGTTATGATCTTTGCCTTTGAAAAAAATTAAATAAGGGAATCAGTTGTTTCTGGATGTTGGCTGTTGCTGCTTTAAACAGTGCTCAAACTGGAGCAGTAGGCAGAATGTCCCCCAAAGATGTGCATTTGCTAATCCTTGGGACCTGTGAATACATTATGCTGCATAGCAAAAGGAATTTTTTAAAAGATATAGTTAAGATTACTGTCCTTCTTTCTTTGTGGTGTTAAAATGCAGTTTCACAAATGGGTAATTTATATACAGTTTTTTTTTTCCTCACAGTTCTGGAGGCCATGAAATTTAAGATGAGCTTAAGTGTGCTTTCCATGCTTTGGGTCTCAGAAAACCCAAAATGTCAGTCAGTGTGAGTGCATATCAGGAGTCTGAGTGCCAGAGGGTTGGAATATGGTGAAGGGCCAGTCTCTGCAGCCCAGGTGGTGCCTTGAGCGCTGTGTTCTCACATGGTGGGAGAGATGAAAGGGTAAAAGGGGCCTAAACTAGTTTCCTGAATTAATCCATTCTTGAGGGCAGAGTCCTCATGACCTAATCACTTCCCTGAAAGGTCACCAATTCAGTACCACTACAATGGGGATTAAGTTTAAACATGAATTTTGAAGGAGACACCATCATTCAAACTAGCAATCAGGGACCTGAAAATAGGGAAACTATCCGGGCTTATCTGGGTATTCCCAATCTAATCATGTGAGCTCTTAAAGCAGATAATTTACTGCAACTAGAAGCAGAAGAGATGTGTCAGAAGGAAAAAATTAGAGACCAGAAGCATGAGATGGAAAATACAGTCTTTCTGGTTTCAAGGATGGGGTAAGGTGATAAGGAATACAGACAAGGTTAAGGAACTGGGAAAGACTCCTGGTAGACACCCAGTGAGAAAACAGAGGAGCAGTTCTATAGCTGCAGGGAATTGAATTCTACCAACCTAAATGGACTTGAAACATATTGTCCCCCAGAGACCCCTGACATGCACCCACACTGAATGACTCTTTGGGTTTTCTGACAAAGCATGGAAAGCACACTTAAGCTCACTGAGATTTTTTGCCTAAAGAACGGAAAGATCAATAATTTTAATAAATGCAATAACTTTATGTTGTTTAAACTGCTAAATTGTGGCAAGTTTTATGCCAGCAATAGAAAACAAATTCAATTTTCTGAGAAAGTGACATTTGAAATAAGTAGATAATGGAGTTGTTACACAGTTATATGGGAATTTATTTCTTATTTCTTTTTGTTTTGTTTTTGGTTCAAGAATATTAGGCTGGACATGTTTTGTCTTTTATTTTTCTAAGTACCTTATATTACTGTTCTTTTTACTTTAGTTTCTAACGATTTTCTTGAAGAAAATCTTTCAAGTCAGAGACTTAGTTTTCAGCAGCATTTATACTGTACTTTGCTGATTCAAATGTGTTTAGTAAATACTGTCATGTTCTGCCCTGATTCCCACCCACCCACTTCAGAAATGAAGCATTTATTCCTCCCACTGGTAAAAATTGCTCCCAGTTGAAGAGAAATGCCTAATTCCTATGGAAGCATTCAACAACTTAAAATGTCAGGTTACAAAAACCCAGTTCCTTGTAACAGTTTGGGACAATTTTGCAAGACCTTCCAACTCCCAAACATGAGATTAGCTCAGCCCTTGTTACGATTGCAGAACAGCCTAACTTCTCACTCTACCCAATGTTGCTTTGTTTACTTCCCAAAAGGTATTGATCCCAAAAGTATTTCACAGTAAGATTCATGCACCCAAGTTATCTCAGTCATTTGTGGGGAATTCAATCTGTAACACTTGATGCCAAGAGACATCTGAGAAGGCAGACTCTCAGACAGAATTTTGAAGTTAGAGCATGTTCTTAACTGCAAGGAGCGTCTGATCTCTTATGTTAGAATAAAGATATCCACAATTTAAAAATACTCTGTCCAATGAGAGAGAAATTTTGTTTTCTCTCTTCTTGAATCTAGGCTGGACAATGACTACTTTGACCTATAGCGTATAGTGTAAGTGACACTTGACCGGACTGATCTAGTCTTTTTTTTTTTTTTTTTTTTTTTTGAGACATAGTTTTACTCTTTCACCTAGGCTGGAGTGTAGTGGTTTCAAGCAATTCTCCAGCCTCAGCCTCCCAAGTAGCTGAGATTACAGACACCCACCACCATGCTGGGCTAATTTTCGTATTTTTAGTAGAGACAGGGTTTCTCCATGTTGGCCAGGCTGGTCTCTAAATCCTGACCTTGTGCCACCCGCCTTAGCCTTCCAAAGTGCTGGGATTACAGATGTAAGCCACCATGCTTGGCCTTCTGATCTAGTCTTTAAGGGGACCGTAGTCTAGTACAGCCACCTTGAGAACACGATGCTGTGAGGAAGACTAAACTGACTATGTATAGAAAGTATGATGCCCAACCAGCTCCAGTTGCTCAGGCTACCAACCATTTGAGTTTTCTCATTGGAGGTCCAATATGCAGATCCGAGACAAGACCAGGCAGACCCTATCTGAATTTCCTGACCCTCAGAATGGTGAGATACAGTAAGAGGTTTTAGTTTTTATTATCTTAGCGTGTCTTTAAAATATTATTTTAATCTTATATTTTTCTTCTTTGAACTTTTTTGTTTACCAAAATTGACCATGTTTCTGTAGTTATTACTTACATTTTTATACTCTTAATTTCTAAAATAATTCTTCTTCATTCTTCATGGTGTATTATCTCCTTGATTTGAAATGTTTCTTTCTTCCTCTTCCTGGAAGTATCTATTAGCAGGTCCCATTTTGGAGATTTTCAAACCTAACTTTGAGTGTGGTTTGGGTCTATGCAAGTCTGTTATTTGTTCATGAATGGTGTGGGAAGGAATGAGATGAGTGGGCTCCAGCAGGTACCAGCTACATTTAATTATGTTGACTTACCATGTTAATGCATCCAATTTTTGGTGTCTTGTGTTCTGGGGATGTACCTGTACTTACATTTTGTCCTGTGGCAATGGACATACATCATCTGGTTGAAAGTTGAGATGAGTGTCTCTGAAATTCACAAGTCTTTTATTTAATTGAATTCTTCTCCTCTGATATGTTCCATGAGGTCAGCAGCTAATAGCTGATTGCTACGTATCCCTGCCATTTACCCCTGTTAGGTGGTCAGAAAATTTTATGATTTAGAAAATTGGATTTTTTTGAAAATATAAGAAAACCATGCATTTTTTTCTTTAACGTTATCTTTCGCGTTGAACTTTGCTCTAGAATCGTGTATAAAAGGTTGTCAACTATTCTATTTATGTTCCTATGCCACCCAACTTAATATTCTCAAGAAAAAAATTAAAATGTAGGTGTTCAGGAGTCTCAGGCATATCTTTTAGGAAAATATACATGCTGTTTGAACTATAAAATATTTTATGTTGAGCTTCAGAAAATTCCACCTTGATTAATCCAAATGGCACAATATTGGCAGTCACTTTTGACAGACTATAATTTGAGCTTTATAGCCATTTTTAGTCTTATTGTAGACAAAATTTTCATCTCATTTTTTGCTTAATCATTTTACCTAGGCAGAGAACACATTTGGCTTTACTCCATTTTATATTATTGGAAGTTACTGCTTTTCTGTTGTAAGCTATTACCCATTTATATGATGTTTCTCAGAAAACAATGAAGAATCCCTATGATTTCTCAGGAGACAGTAAAAGAGTTTTCTTTCTTTAATTATTCATATTTTAATACATCTTAAAATTTAATTTTTATTGAAATACTTAAACTGTTTTTTCCGTTATCAAATCATAAGCTATATTTGGGAGTGTGTTTTTCCCCTAAATTACTCATTTATTATACTTTTATTAGATAAGAACATGCTTAAATATTTTTATATTTTATAGTCAATAATGACAACATTTACTGAAAAATCTCACAGATGCCAGATTTTTAAGAATTAAATAAAAATATAAGCATTTGTGAAAATTATTTTTGCTAAATATAATCTGTATTCTTAGCTGTGCATTTATGTATCTAGTGATGGTTTCTCATTTGTGGAATAATCAAAACCTTTATAAGATGTTTCATTGGAACTTGGCCTCTTATTTAATGCCTAGCTCACACTACTCTTTGATTGTGACATATTCAGAAATTCTCTGGGAACATCTCGTCCATGCTGTGGCATAAGGGAGACATTTGGAGTTTGAATTTATATCCAGTTCCCATGAGAAATGCCCCTTTGAGTACAACTTGAGAAATCTTTGTATATTTAATGGAAACAGTGGTGAGGTCCCTTTATGTTCCCTTTAAGAAATCATGCTCGAAGAAATAGCCAAAGCCAGCTTTGCATCTCATTGCTTACCTTGGAACTGCAGAAGAAACTTAGTCTTATGAGGCAAGGGGTATTCTGCTGAGACTATGACTTAATCTATTTTATTTTTCTTCCTTTCTTGATGTGGAGGCCAATTGTATATGTGATCTCATACAAATAAGTGTGAATATAGTGAACTTTCATGAGTGCATTCAATTATTTATATATTCATTTGCTACTTGAGCAAGTATTTATTGAATGCTTTCTGTAAAACACTTAGCTGGGCCCTCAATAATATTAGGCTCCAACTATCTAATTTTGCAACAGTCAAATATCAAAGCTTTATATGCAAACATAAATGTTATGGAAAAATAATGGAAACAACGGTTTCGTTTTTGGTACCTTCCACTTCCTGCAAATGCTTTGCCAATACGTAAATAATATGTATATTTTCAAGCAAATATTTCCTTTCTCCAGGTTAGTGTTAGAGGGAGAGCACATTTAACTAATTAGTCATCACAGTCTTCAGAAGGAAAAAGTCATTGAACAGGACCTGAGTGTCAGTGGCCAGGTATCTCTGCTATCTCTGCAGGACAGTCTTTGCCTTTAGCGCTGTTAGATAAAAGCAGAGTGCAAGTTAAGCAAATCACGGAACCAGTGTTTCATGGCATCCTGGTTAGAAGCTCCAAGGGCAAAATCATCACCATGTAGATAAACTTGAGTGATAAATAATGACACTTTCCTTTTTCCAATTAAATTATCAAACACTCGTACATGAACCTAAGAACTAATGTTGAAAAATAATAAAACTAGCCCTACTCATTCAGCACTTTACAAAGTTTGATTTGTATGTTAATCACCTAATTGTTTATTCTTCTGCTATGAATGTGTTGGGCATGTCATTTATTTTATTAAATGTATGGAACAGCAAAAGAAACTGAGGCCCAGAGTTTAAATTTAATTATCCTGAGGAACAGCTACTAGGTGGTGAAGCTAGTACTTAAATTATGTCTGTCTAATCCATAATCTGTGATCAAAATCCATGCACTTTACTATCTTGGTCTAGAAGTCTGAATTATATAGCTATAGAGGCTATCAGATTTGTTGTTACTTTATAGCTATTATTATAAAAGCCTAGATCTAGACTCACAAACTCACATGCCTTTAGGGCCAGGTGGTGACATAATGTGTGAAGGCCTGTGGGAGTGGGATGGGAGGGCCTTTGGAACTAATTTTTGGGGTAGAGACATTCCTATAGGGAAACCTTTCACTTTCCCTTAGGCTTTCCTATAGGAAAGGCACCCAGGCAGGATAATGCTGAATGGCTCTCTTGTCAGGAGAAGATTGAGAGGGATAGGCTGTGCTAATATGGTTATGTGTGCGCTGGTGTGGGAAGCAGCCGTCACTCTCTCCAACCTTTGTGGTCGTGCAGAATTGATGGGCTCTGATTGCCAGATCATCTGACTTTCTTACAGGAGCTAGATATATGCCTTGTGAAGTTAAATCCTTTGATTCCAGAGGCAGTAATAGCACAGGGCAAACTTTGGAGCATAAGACACTGCATTTGTATCCTGACTCTGCCACTGACTAGGCTGTGACGCCGGTGTTACTCAATTGTTCTGGGCCTCATTGTTCTCAGCTGAAAACGGAGTTTAAAAATAGTGCTGTCCTGAAGGCTGTGAAGACTGCAGTGTGATTTTTATCCTGGGAGATGTGCGCTTTTGCGATACTGCCTATCTCATAGTGTTTTCTGAGGACTAAAAGAGTAAAATTCATGTGACGCCCTATGTCATAAGCACTTAAAGAATGTAAGCTATCATTATTTTCATTGTTTAGTTATTAATCATTATTTTAAAAATTATAAACACTGTGCAGGCCGAATAAAAATACTTACCAGTGAGCAACAGGATTAAATTTCATGGAAATTATTTCATTTCTGCCATTGTCTACAAAATGTATGTAAATTTACTCAGGTGGTTGGTAGGTCCTGAATTAAGCTTTTATCAAAAATAAGCCCATTTCTCATAGTTGCCTAAAATAGAGATGCCTATATTTTATACAATATAACATGTTTTCCCCCAACTTGAGCATGTTTGCCCTATACAAATAGAATTCTTACACAACAAAACATATCTAGTAACAGTGGTTTTGTTAGGCTATAAACAAAATTGACCATAGATTATAGTGGAGTAGCAACAGAAGCTCATTCACATGAGAAATGAGAAGCTTTTGGAGCAACTTATGCACTGGGAAGCAGTGATTATGTGTATAATTCATACTGATTTCCTGGTGTAGCCACCTGTAGATTCATATCTAAGTTCTATAAAAATTAAAGCTTTTGTAAGCAAAGGGAGTTGAAAACTTTGTAAAGCATCAGTCCTATGCTAGGGTGCTCAGAGTTCACTATGATGCAGTGTGAACTAAAACAGAATTGGCCTTCTCCATTTTGCAAAAGAACACCATGGATGTTAAGCTCTTTGATCATGTCCGTGACTGGGCTGTGGAAGGAGATTACAGCATTTTACAGACAAGGAGAGACTCAGTGATAACTGACAAAAAAATGATAGGAACTCAGCAAACACAGTGGTACCCAGATGATGCCAAGTAACTCAGCATCTGTGCACAATAAAAAATGATCTATTTCTGCATATGTGTGACACTCCATGAATTCTCCCGGGAGGGCTTTGTAGTGGGACTGGAGTCTTGCAAGCAGAGCAAGTAAGAGCAAAATTAGAATTATTGCTATTACTGTGATTCTGTTTCTTCTCACAGCCTTTTTAGGCTGGAAGAAACTTGGGACAAGCTGATATTTTACGTTATAAACATGAATTTTATTTTCCATATATTTTAGACTTTAAATAACAAAATCACAGCAGAAAAAAGAGTTCTACATCCTAGTTCTTAAATTGTGCATAACTGTTGTCCAGTGTAATTCCCTTTCACTGTACTTTTCAGGCTTGAGATTTTTATTGTTGACAGCTAACCATTTCCTGTACTTGGACAAGCTTTCTGTACTGTGAAGCCAGAACTAGTTAAGTTTTAAATTACGGATAATTGTTTGTTTTACACATTGGCTACCACCTGCCCTTGCTCCCTTTAGTAATTGTACTCTCTGGCAGTATTTCCCAAGTATGGCGCTAGTACCACCTGCATCAGAATCATTTGAGTTGCTTGTTAAAAATGCAATTTCCGGAACCTATCACAGACTTCATAAAAAAAGTTCCTTTGGCTTTGACCACTAAAATTTGTGAACTACTGCTATGACTTCACTTCGAAGCTTCAGCTTATGATATTTTAAAAGGAATTTTGCCCCTATTGAAAATATATACTTTAAATTATCAAACATATTTTGGTTCCAAAGGATACAATGCTGAATTCAAATTGAGTGATAGAAATTAGGAAGAGGCTGGTGATGGTAATACAAAAGCAGATTGAGGAAAATGCAGTAATAACCCTTATTAATAAAGTGCAGGGGAGCGGGAGCGAGGCGGGGCGGTTCATCAGAGGCACATCAGTACGCATTGAGGAAGGGTAACCTTGGATTTGTGAAGAAGGCAGCTTTGAGATAAGTCTTGACATGGCTTGGAAATTTAGATGTGGACATAAGGAGAGGGTCCACAAGGAGAGCGGCAGAGCATAGGCACAGATGTGGAAAGGTGAGCATGCTAATGCCAACCCCTAATCCAGTGCAGCTGAACATAAAATACACGCGTTGTAGGTGGCCAGGCTAAAGATAGTCATTGGAACAGTACTGTGGAGAGTCTTGAAGGCGGTGCTCAGTAGTTGTATTTATTTGGCATTTTTGGGTGTCTGCAACATTGTAGGTGCATTACAGATCGAAGATAGTGTATTAGTTTGTTTTCACACTCATAGAAAGAATACCTATATAAAGAATATCTTTCACCTGTTATAAAGAGATTGGGCAATTGATAAAGAAAAGAGGTTTAATTGACTCACAGTTCTGTGTGACTCGAAACTTAGAATAGTGAAGGAAGGCAAAGGAGAAGCAAGCATCTTCTTTCTAAGGTGGCAGGAGAGAGAGATCAAGAGAAACTGCCATTTTTAAAGCCATCTTCATCACCATCTGAGATCACCTCCACCTGGACTTCATTGTCCGCATCACTATCAGCATTTTGGTCAAAATCATTCAACAAGTCTCTAGGAAGATCTAAACTTGCCCACATCTTCCTGTCTTCTTCTGAGCCCTTCAAACTGTTTCAGCTTCTCCCTGTTACCCAGTTCCAGAGTCACTTCCCCATTTTCAGGTTATCTTTATAGCAGTACCCTACTCTGCCTGATCAGTTATCCATATTAGTTCATTTTCACACTGCTAAAAAGAATACCTAAGACTGGGTAATTTATAAAGGAGAGATTTAATCTACTCACAGTTCTTCATGGCTCAGGAAACTTATAATCAAGGTAGCAGGCAAAGGACAAGCAGTGTCTTCTTCAGGTGACGGGAGAGAGAGCAGGGGAAACTGCCACTTTTGCAACCATCAGATCTCATGAAAACTCCCTCACTACCACAAGAATATCATGGGAGAAACCATCCTTATGATCCCATCACCTCCTATGAGGTCCCTCCATCAACATGTGGGGATTACAATTCGAGATGAGATTTGGGTGGGGACACAAAGCCAAATCCTATCAGATAGGAAGCCATACACTTAATTAGACACAGTTACAGTGTCTAATCCGAAGCCAGTAGCCCGATAGAGGATGAAGTGGCAATACATGGTCTCATGGAAACCAATTTCATGGTCTCCAGAGGACCTATATAAGACAGGCAGCATGTGGATGTCACTCTCTTTACAAGGTAGTCTTGCAAGACCTGACAAAGGCAACTCTTACTATGTCACAATTATTTTCTACTTTGACATATTCATAAAGAACTTATATAGTCTACAGATTTCTATACAATGTTATGTTTGAGAACTAACATTTAATTTTGGATCAAAGTGTCAGCAAAACCATGTTGTTATCCTTGGCATATGAGAAGCTTGCTTCACAAGGAGAAAGCTTAGCTAGGGCATAGGTATGACTGAAGGTTATCTTTGGTACGACTTCCATCGTGCTGGAAAAACAATTTCTTTACAGCCTACTTCCTGATATATTTAATATGTTCTTACTGAAGATTTCTGATCTTGACTTTGGTAAAAATTTATAATAAAACCATTTTCCTGTTAGAATGATAATTCTTGAAATGTCTGATATATATGAGATCTACAGGGAACAAGTAAGAGGTGTAGAGATGCCAGCCAGGTCAATTTTCCTTGAGAGACATTGCTGTATTCCCGAGAGGCTGGGGTGAGGACTTTAAAATGTGTGTTAAGTACTGAAAAGACAAATGCAGCCAATAGGAAAGCATCCAAGAATGCCTCAGAAAGCTGGTTATCACTAAGGAGTGTGGCCAGTCTTGGAGACAGCTACAGAATTTTATAGGCAAAACTAAGACTCAAAACCCACAAAGAGAGCTCAAATGCAGGTGTCAGCATAAGATCCAGGGGTTGAACTCTAAGTAAGAAAGAGTTATTTTTAAACTTAGCTGCAATTTGCACATATTAAAGTTCCAGTGTGAATTCCTGACCTGTTCCCCAATAGGTCAGAAATAATATGAGTTAGAGTGGAAATTAGATTCATTTTTTATGGATGTATGTATGTCAGGGGGCAGGAGAGGAAAAAGTGGAATTTGATGTGCACATTGATTTTGAATGTTCCTTAAGGAAGTTGGAAATTGGGAAAAGGATTTCGACTAAGGATGTATACTTGTAATTCTCTAAATTATAAAATATACTGAGACCTATGATCTTTTTTTTAAAAAAGTTTTTCATTGCATTGCAATGCAGAATACCAAATTATCTCCCACTAAACCACACCTGCAGCATGATTATTCTATGGAGAGTCTGTAATATAAGGCATTTGTCTCTTTTTCCATTGCTAACATCATATAGAGTGATTTCTCTTGCTGGGTTACTGTACTTGAAGGCAGTGTGGAGCACATTATGTTAATAGCAGCGAGAGATCACTCTGCTTGTACTCCTAGTCACAGTAAATGTATTTGGTATCTCACAGCTGCATCCCTTTCCATGATTCCCTCATATAGTGAAAGAATAGTCTGTGGAAACTTTCCTAGACAGTCAGTTTTGCATAGTATTCCCCACACACTGTTGCATTTGACAGATACAGCTGCCTTAGTGAACTCCACAAACACTGTTGACTGATTACTTCACTCCGCCCATCACAGCTCCCACTGGTGCCTAAGGCACCTTGCTGCATGGGCAGGTAATTACCTGAATGCCCTAAAGCTGCCACTGCTTTGGCCAATGTGGGCTATTGGCATAGATGACTTAATATTTTGCTGCAAACTGGATGAGAATGTATGTGGTTACATGGACCATATGGAGTCAAGCCATTTCAATCTATAAGGATAACTCCTCAGGATATTCATACAACTGGAATAAATAGCTTTTATAAAGGTAACTCCCAAATTTGTGTCTCTGAGCCTACAACTGGGTCCTTGAAAATCAATATTACTGAAACAGGACTCATATTTCTTCTTAAATCATTTCCTTCTCTTGACTTCCTTCTTTGTATTTATTGCATCACCAATCTCCCAGTTTTGACATTTGAGTTATGGTTACATATTTTATCTTCTTTTTCTATCATTTAATCAGTTGAAAAATTTAGTTAATAGTAACTGCTAACCCTCCTCTGCCTCCAGAATCTTCTGTTGCTCTTCATAGCCTATCAAAATACATTGTGTAGGTGTTTTTGTAAAGACTCTAGAATTCAAAACTTTCTACATGTTGAAAGTTTGTATTTCTAGTCTTACTTCCTATGGCTCTGTTATACAAAGAAAATTTTTAATTCATCATCCTTTTACATATTAGTAATTCATTTGTTTCATTAGCCAAAATATTTTTATTTCTTTTTTTTGAGATGGAGTCTTGCTCTGTTGCCCAGCCTGGAGTGCAGTGGTGCAGTCTCTGCTCACTACAACCTCCACCTCCTGGATTCAAGCAATTCTCCAGCCTTAGCTTCCTGAGCAGCTGGGACTGTAGGTGCACGTCACCACAGCCAGCTAATTTTTGTATTTTTAGTAGTGATGGGGTTTCATCATATTGGCCATGGTGGTCACAAACTCCTGACCTCATGATCCACCTGCCTCAGCCACCCAAAGTTCTGAGATTACAGGAGTGAGCCACTGTGCCAAATCCACAAAAATTTATTGAATAATTATGACCCTGAGATTCCTTGAAGCATTTATATGCATGAATCTACAAGATACTATAGCCAGAAGGTCTGTACCTAAAATCTAACTTCAGGACTCTGGTTCCTTTCTTTTTTATCCTTTGATCTTGATTTTGACATTTGCCTTCATTAGATTGAAGACACATAATTTTAAATTAAACCACCATAAAGAGAATATTATTATTTTTTTCTTTATCGAGATTTATTGAGGGTCTGTTTTCAATGCCATATTGAAAACGATCACTTAACATTTACCTCTTCCACACTAGGCACTTGACTTCTGCATTTTCATCTCATCCAGTTCTCACAATTCCACATGAGAGATAGTATTGTGTCCTTTTCACAAGTGATTGAGACTCAGAGCTCAAATAAGTTGTTCATGTATATAAAATTATTAAATGCCAGAATAAGTTAGTACTCTGAATATCAAGTTTTATTGTTAATGCTATTTCTCATAGTTATAATCTATATAAAATGTTCTCCATTATGATGCAGTTGTCTCATATTTTCACACAAGTGGTTTGAACAGGTATCAAAGAAGTATTTACATGATCTCAAGATATAATAAATGCTGTTGGCTAAGAGTCTGAAATTGACACAACTAAGCATCAGAAAGAATACCTGAAATAGGATAAAAGATGAAATTGGGGCATGCCCACTCACCAATATCAGCAGTAAATTGGATCAAAGTTTAATTTCCAGAAGTAGTTGAAATATAAAACTGATAACTTCTCATATGTGGTTGATGCATGGTAATAATATATAAGGTGTTTAAGAGAATGCTGAGGAAGACATAGACTTTTGAAATGCCTTTAATAATCACTTCCTGAATATGAGAGGTCTGAATTCAATTGGATTTTTTAGTCTCTTTTTTCACAAGATTGCTTCTAGGTGTTTTGTTTGTATTTAAAGGAATCGGTAAGAACAGAATAAATGAAAAGAGAAAAAAGAAAAAAGACATTCTCATTTCATCTTATATAGATTAATTCAGCATGAAATACATTATAATACTATGCATAACAAATGGATGAAAAATAGGGCTAAAAAGAGACTTTAGGTTTTAAAGATACTGACTGTTGTGTTTAACAAACAGTGTTGGTAAATTTTGGTAGGTTATGTAATGCTATTAAAACCCATTACTAAAAAAGACAGAAAAGACAAAGATGTTAAGATTTCACAATCTGTTAATAAAAACCACAAAGCTCTGTGATTAGAACCTTGGTTTGTCTGACTCTGAAGTCTAGGCTTTGAAACATGCTCTGCCCTGAATTTCTAGTCCTTCAATAATCAATTCTTAGAGACTGCAATCACCTTCTGGCTCCCTATTAATTATCATCTTAGCAGCCACAGACAGGAGCAGTATGCTGTTACGGTTTTCACAGCATGCACTATTGCCTTGATGCTTTTTAACCCAAGTAGTTCTTTATCCTGCAGCAGATTCCTTTCTTCCATCTGTGGCTGAGTAGTTTCAGAAATCCCCAGGAGAATTGCTGGCCATGGCATTTGTGGATGTCAGTAATTAAGCTATCTACTCCAGCTGCAAGCTGTTTGACAACGTGGGTAGCAGAAGGCCACAGTCCTGTGCAAAGCCTGGTCGTAGTGAGAACAGAAAGGTCAAGTCTCCCTGGCTGGTTCATCATGCACTCAGGAGCTTGACTTATCCAGGGCTCACTGAATGGTTTTTTCATCAGTCTTATACAGTTTTTTAAAAGAGAACAGTATTTGCCACAAGCCACCTGGCCTCTAAGTTGCTTTTAGGTCTTTGCTATGTCTGTTCACAAAGAAAAACTGTTTTCTATAGCTGGTCCATTACACAAAATTATACTGGGCACATTGCTGATTCTGTTACAGGCCTGCAGTTGATTTTATAGCTTGTCCCTGACCTGGACTGAGTTTGGTTTCATGTCACTCATAATTATGCATTTCATAGTTCTGTCAAAATCAATTCTGTCTGCACCTTTTAGAATAGAGAATATTTGTTATGTACTTAAAAAATTTACTCCATATAATTTAAGCACAACTACAGGAGTGAGAGTTATCTGTAAAGTATCATCTGGGATTATTTCACAATGTGAGAGGCTCTGTGCATCTTGTTTGCCTGTTTTAGGTGTTTTTGATAATGCACTCTTGCAGTCACAATTGAGATGTGTAAATGACTGGACTAGCAATCATGGTGATTGTCTTATTGTACCTCCAACACCCAGTAAAATATCTGCATATAGTATGTCCTAACACATATCAGGGATTAATGAGTGGGCCTGTCCACCAAATATCACTGTTTTCATAATGACTTTCCAGGTATGGCTCCAAGTAGCTCTCAGTTTCTAATCTTTTCATTTTAATGTACAAGCTCCTTCTTTCATTTACTCAATATAAAATGTGTTTCGTGTTAGAGAAAGGGAGAGATTGAGAAGAAGCATGCATGTAGAGAGAATAGACATGCCAGCAGATAATTGTAATCCAGTGTATAAATTAAGTACAGGTGCAGTTCAGTGAAGGCAGACAGATCACCAAACCCAAACCTAGACCTGTGGATGACTTCCTGAAAAGATCATTCTTCTACTAGGCTTCCCACCCACCTCCACTCCCCACCTCCCCCCACCAAAGTGAGCTATTTAGGACAAGGCAAGGCGTGTGGATAGGAGAAAGGAGTTGATGGCAGAGCAAAGAAACACATAGAGGCATGAGCACAGCACACAAGTAATGAGGTATGGCCGCTGGAGGGAAATGCTGAGTGAAGCCAAAAGCACTGCCAGTTTCTGAAACCTCTGAACCCACCATATTCCTAGCCACCATCATTTCCCTGCTGCCACAACAGCAGGGAAATGGTTTCTCTGATTCTCTTCTATCTATGGTCTTTTTGCACATAGCTGCCAGAGAAGTCTTCTAAAAATGCAAATCATGTTCTTCCTTTGCTCAAAACTCTTAGTGGCTGACCACCACACTGGAATCAAATCAAAAGCTCTTAAAATGGCTTACTCTGGATGCTCTGGCTCCTGCATTGCTCTCTGCCCTCACTTCTTATCAACCTTCCCAGGCTCACTACTCTCTAGCCACACATGAAACTTCTCTCTTGAGGGCACCAAACACGTCTCAACTTTTATATTTGTTGCTCTCCTTTCTTAGAACATTATTACCCCACATATTCTCAAGACCTGTTTAATGCTCAAGTGCCACTCAGAAAGGTCTTACCTGCCTCTACTACCCAAAATTGTACCCATCTTTTATTCTCTTACTTGCCATTTTTTAAGCCTAACAGTCTCTCACTACCTGTTACTGCATTCAATACATGTTTTTTAATGTCTTTTCCCACCTTATTAGAATGTATACTCCATGAAGATAGGGATATTGCTTGACTTATTCATCATTGTAGCTCTGGTTCCTAAAGCAGTATTTGACATATAATACACACTCAGCACATATTTGTTGGATTAATAAATGCATAAATGATGGGCATTTGGTTTTTCAAAGAGCTCTTCATTTTACATGATTATCATATAGACAAAAGCTTGAAAATTAAGGGACTAAAGAAGTTGGATTTTATCCTGAAGGTGATAAGGATTGATGGAGGAAGTCTCAGTAGGGGACTGACGTGACCAGACTTGCATTCTAGAAAGATCACTCTGTCAGCTTGGGAGGAAGGTAAATAGAAGGCTGCTGAAATAATCCAGGCAAGAAATTATGAAGGTGGAGCAGACATGTGAACGTGATAAAACAGGAGACACTTTTTTGAAACATTCAGATGATGAAGTCAACAGATCACCCATAGATAAACAGGTGCATTGGCGAAAATGTAGAAAATACAGGGTGAGAATGTAGTTCAGGACCTTCCCACTTTTAACATTGAAAGTCCTGAATCCTGAGAACATCTGCAGTCCTGAGTAAACCCAGAATGGTTGGTTACTCTAAAAAAATCAAAGAAGCATATAGAGAAAAATTATTTCCTACAACTTTAACTGTATAGTGGCAATAATTCCCATATGATTATTACATTCTTTTATGAGCCACTTCAAAAACCACGTTACTCTTTTTTTTTTTTAAGTGACGGAATTTCACTCTTGTTGCCCAGGCTGTAGTGCAATGGTGCAATCTGGGCTTACCTCAGCTGGGTTCGAGCGATTCTTCTGCTGCAGCCTCCCGAGTAGCTGGGATTACAAGCATGCGCCACCACGCCCAGCTAGTTTTTGTATTTTCAGTAGAGATGGGGTTTCTCCATGTAAATCAGGCTAGTCTCAAACTCCCGACCTCGGGTGATGCACCTGCCTCACCCTGCCAAGGTGCTGGGATTACAGGTATGAGTCACCGCACCCAGCCCCTAAGTGTTCTTTACCTTACCCTCCCATCTACCTCACCCCTACTACTTCCTTTCTTTTCTGAAGGAACACACTGTTCTTAATCTCTCATAAAAAAAAGTGAACCAACCTGTGTTGTGTAATACGTTCATTGGCCACTTTGCCCATTCATCTTTTAAACTCAAGCCCATGTGGGTCATGGCCATGGTTTATTCATCCTGTTATTGCCAACAAGCCACAAATCACAGCTATGAATCCTTGTGTGTTGAATAAATTGATGCAGGCAAGTGTACCTGCTATAGGTTTGAGGAAACATAGGCAAGGGCTGACGGTGTTGATGCCTACTTGGGAAAAGGAAGTAGTGTGATTAAATGCTCGTGGCTGCCTGAAAACATTAATGAAGGACATACTAGCCACACATTACCAAACAGGGAGTAGAGAATGGAACAGTTATTACTCACAGAACTGGTTTGCAGCACAGCCAGGACATATACATCTGATCCACATGAAGACTGCTTTGTGTGCCATCTTGGGCTCATATGCTCTAAGTTTCCAAAGGAGTAGAAAACAATTTAGATAAACAGGAATATGTATTTTAAACTTACGCATATACAGAGTAAAAGATACCACATGGCAGTATAGACATTTACCAGTCATGTTGGCCAATAATTTGAGCCACAGTTTTTAAAAGAAAGTCCCTGGAGAATTACTTTTTACATTATGTTACATTTTTCGCAAATGCCACATTAACACTGAAAACTCCATCACAATTTCTGGCATTCTAATGAGAGGATATGTGTGCGTATCTAAATCTCATAGTTCTTCAAGCCTCAGTTCTTATGTTTTGGACTTAGTATTATATCATTCCCTGTGGCTGAATGTAAGCCTGTATATTTTTGCATGCACACCAACTGACAACTTAAATTTGGTTTTGAAAGCAAAGGCCAGGGTGGTTGGAGTCATCTGTTATGACTTAAATAGTCCTCTTGTCAAAACACCTCATACAAAGTAGGAGTCACCCAGGAACTTCAGATCCAACCCTCCAAAGCTCACAAGGAAAGGCTATAAAGGAAAGGCTATAAATAGTATATTATACCTTTTCTTGAAATATTCAAGAAGAGTATTTCAAGAATAGTATATTCTTGAATATTTTAAGGAAAGTGGACTGCATGTTCCCTTTGTTAAGATGCTGCGACATCAGTCATCAGATACGGCTTCCTTCAGCAGAACCAAAAGAGCCCCCTGCATTAAGCAAAGCCAGTGCCCTATTTTTTTTTTACCAATTTCTTCCCACAGCCAGCTTGCTAATCTTTTCATACTTTTCTTTTCTAAAATGGGAAAAGGTCATCTATTTTTAATCAATATTCATTTTGCATTATAGCAATTCTCTAAACACAGAATTTTAAAAATCCTAATGTCTTTTGGGATTCCTCTTGAGAGGATATGAGTTCAAGGAGTTAAGGAAAAACAAATTTCCCCGAAAATATCTTTCAGAATATTTCAGAATGAATCACTTTGACATAACAGTAGGTTCAATAATAAACCGAGTTTTATTTGTTCAATTATAAATCAAGTTTCAGGCAATAGACTGTCATATGATAATGACACAAATACATATGTGGGATGATCCTTCAGATCTGTCCTTGTCTCAATTTATATTCTAGAAATCCTGCAGATATTCATAGAAGCTTCTTTAAAATTAAACCATTAGGACCAGCGGTACCTCCTGATCCAAAAGAGTTTCCTTCTTGAACACAGGAAATAATATTTTTCTTTTCACATTTCTTCAAATTTTCTATTCCCTAGGCTATTCTATTCACTAGAAGCATAATAACATAAGAATGTGACAATATTTTATAATGTGCAGGTTTTAAAAAAATGAGAATTCCAGTGCTGGGTCATAGACAGTGAACACTCACTCTTCATACTTATGCAGAAGCTAGAATATACGTTATCAATTTATCATTATATCTACCTAGTACCTTTCTTTTCCAGGCAGTTTTGCTGGGAAAGAGATTCATGTACTCCATGGCTTTGTGCCCAAGGACTTAGTGATTAAATCACATAATGTTCTAGTGCAATACTCTTTGGAAAAAAGATGTCGTAGCTTTAGCTGGAGACTCTACATGGCCAAGTGGGCTGGCCTGGAGTTTGCACCACACTGAGGAAAGTGACAAATGGTCTATCATTTTGACTTAAGTATCTCCGTGGTAAAATTTGGCCATTGTTTTAGCTGTTTTGCAAGGCTCAAATATGAAGTAGTGGCACATATCTCTTCTGTACTCACTGAAGCTCTTTCATAATGAGGACAATTCCTTGACTGTGTGGGCAGCTTTATAATCCAAAAAGTTGCTTCAGAGCCATTATGTCCTTTGCATGTTACCACAAGTCTGGATACATATCTCCATTCTCATTTTGTAAATGGGAAACTGAATCTCTTAGTGGTTATCTTGACTAAAACAGTAAACATTCAGTTTTTAGCATGAGCATGGAACGTGTTATTCTGTGCTATTTGGTAATGATACCATAGGCAGGGCATTGCTTACTAATTTTTAAAATGATATAATAGGCAGAACATTGCTTACCAATTTTTAAATAATATACTTGTACACATTATAAGTATTATGATTATATTATTTATTACATTTATAGTAAAAGTATAATGATAATTTAAGTTGGTAAAATTGGGACACTAAATGTACAGAGTTGAAATAAAAAAAGAATGTGTTGAAGAAATTTTATACCTAAAGTCTTCAGTACAGTGTACTAGACACAATGTTAACTAGATGGTGCTAATGAGGTCTAGATTGTGATGAAACAATGATAGACTCCTGATCCTAACTTCTAATTTGTATGAAATTGACATTTCTTTATAAACATCCACAAGATACTTTTCTAACACAATAGAATAATAATTAATGAAACTTTACTTCTTCACAGTATCTAATAGCAAATTATTTGGAAGTTTCAACTGAATACTTCTATTTCCTCTTCTAAGAGCACTGACTCTTCATTAGTCACGTGGGCAACTGAATTGGGCAAGAGTTTAGGAGAGAGTGCTGACTCTCCAATGCCATGCAGAGAAAAGCTATGATAAAATGAATGCTCTTTAAAAAAAAAAGCCCTTCTTTGACTTTGTGCGGAGTTCTCAGATAGTATTTTGCCTTTCTCATCCCCAGTCTAATCCCTTACAAGCACAGACAAAATTCTGTCAAGGTAATATCTCAAATTTCAAAATCAGTCAACACACACTTATTAAATGTCACTGTGTGCAAAACATAGTGTATAACTGTTGTCACAGTGTCTCAAAAGAAATTACCACTTTCTTTGCCACATGTTCAATATATTTTGCTGAGAGGAGAAACAATTCTATGCAAAAAATCTGCTTACTCAGCTCTGTGCTTATGTAATAAACTCAATTACTGGTTTTCCGTTTTCTCAGTGAAATGATCAAGCCACTCAGGTATTAAAGGTAAATATTAATTACATAGTAACAGAATGTTTGATTTTGGCCTACAGGATTTAAAAACAACAGAGAAATCTATATGCCATATACTGAAAATGTCAATCCAATGTTTTGAAATATTTACAACTTCTCTCTCAGAAAATGATTAGGGTGAAATACCTGAGGCAGTTTCAGAAGCTTTAGAGTGAAGTGGAAGTATAGAGGACTAAGAACAATCCTGTCCTAAAGGCAATGTGAGAACGTGAAGTAACTTTTCTATAATTACCTCATTACCTTTTATACTTTTTTCAAGATTGATTCAAGTCTACTTTGTGGTTGCAAGAAAGAAAATTAGAGAATTTGCCAAGAGAAGGTCTTAGGTACAATTCTTCTAGAAACACAGAGGACTGGGTGTACTATAGAGAATCGACCCATTTTAAAAGAGGTTTTCATAGTGGTTTTCTCATATGAAATATCTTCCATTTATAACTGTTGCTTCTTCTGCTTAATTGAAGTTAAAAGTATTACTTTTAAGGGATGCAACAAAAGATAATTTTTCTCCATGTGTTTTTTGCTGATTTACTAACATTCTTTATGAAAATCTTTTGTTCTCAGAGAGTCTCATTCTCCATTGTATGGATGGCAATATTTTAATCATTCAGAACTAGACCTCAATAACATTTCCTCTGCAGAGACTTTCTGGGATCTTCTCCAGTGTTTGGTTCAGTCATTGATTTTACTAGGCTTTCATAACATTCCATACCCATCTCTATCAGTGCTAACCCAGGTATGTAGTGCGCTTAATGATTGTCTCACCTCTTGGAGACGCTGGAAGGCAAGGACCACTAGAGAAGTTACATGAAACCATGTGTTGGCTAGACAGATAAAAGTGAATACATCATCCAATTCAGGAGTAAATTGAATACGTGTTCTTACCTCTTTCTTAAATTGGGCTTTCTCTGCAAAGACCCTGCTTCCTGTGTTGCACATGAGTTTATCACATGCATCCAGAGATTAGAAACATTAAGCAGGTGACAAATATCAACAATGAGCTGGGGATTTATTGTAATCAACCAATATGCTCAGCCTTGTAATTGCTCAGAGCTTTTTGCTCCATAATTATATGGTTGCCTCAGTGTAGCCATTCAATGATGTTATAATTAGTGAGTAATTAACTAAAGCATTTTCCGAGATGCTGTAGAGCGTGAAACGTGCGCAGGTTGAACACGAGGATTGATAAACTACTTAGTCAACAGTTTTCTAAAAACACTTTAGCGGATCCCTTTGAAACCTCAGCAATTGTAAATCCCTTTTTGGCTTGCAGACTCTGTATCTTACTCCACAAGTTGTTTTGGGAACTGTCCAGAGCATGGGACGGGACCATCCAAGTGCCACCTTGTATCGCTACTTCCACCCAACCTGTACCCCCACATATGCCATTCCTCCACTTCCAAAATAACTATTCCACATAGAAATTGCCAGTTCACAGAGAAGTTCCACATTTGTGATTTTATTTGATATATGAGGTGGATTCTGCAGAGCATCAGCTGCAACTTAGAGATGGAACAAAGGCTCACGTTTAAGCCACTTGCCTTAGTTTAAATGGCTCTTGACAAAATAGATCTGTTTCAAACCTAAGTCTCTTCAGAATCTAAAACGAGTGCTCTTTTCAATGTACTTCATGTAAAATGGGACATGTCAAAGGCAGAAAAAGAGGCAGCACAGGGGTCCTTTGGGAGAAAAGGAAAAAGTATATTAAAAAAAAGTAAAAGCAGAGTAATTGTGGAGAAAAAGTTGATAAGGAGTGCTGTTGATACATAAGAAAATACTTTTAAAATTCTGAGTACTAACCAATAACTAAGCACATAATGGATGCTATAGCATACTCTTGTGTAAGAATTTCCTTTTTTGTAAGAGGACAGTATCAGTAGTACCTGAATGATAAGCTTGGAATGCTTACTAACTAATCTGTATGGAAGACTACATAACTAAAATCATCCATATTAAGCCCTTAAAACGGTGCTAGATACACCGTAACCCTCAATGACTGAGGCCTATTAGAATGAGAGAAAGGGAGACTGAGAGAGCTTGTGAGTGAGAAAGAATTAATACAAGTCCACCGGATAAAGAATATAAGCAGTTTGAGAGGAGAAATGGGGTCCTGCCCATCCTGTGGTGGCTAAGGGAAGTATGAGGACTCATAAGCTCAGTGAGTCATGTTCTCGGGGCCAGGACACAAATTCTCTGTTGCATTGATAGATGGTCTCTGCTTGCTCGTCTGTGGCCATTGAATGTTAGACTCCAGTAGTTGAGCCCTCTTGTTCTGATTCCTTTAGAAGTTTAAGACTTGGTTTCCCTCACAGCCATGGAGATGCTGCTCTCCAAATGCCAGCACATGCAGGTCAGTCCAAAAGTCATGCATTTTGCCACTGTAAATTGTAAAAAAAGCATTCTGAGTTGTGCATTATTCACAGTGGTAACTGGATTGTAACTCATGCTTTATTGGCATTTTTTTTTCTTCCATGTCTCACTGCCACATTCTCCTCCTGGGATTTCTTTCTAGATTAACTAGTTACCCTGGCATGCCCGTCTTGGGGTCTGCCCCTGGGGGAATGCAAGCTGTGACAGTCACTATGCTTCTCCCTGTCTGCCTTCTCTCTGCCTCTCTCATCTTGGCTTCCTTCTCTTGGACTGCTCCACATGCTGGGAGACACGGCCACCAGCAGGAATGACATCATGTACGTAGCAGTCGTGATGCAAGGAAAAAGAGAGCCATCCTTTCAGCTCTAGTCCAGAAAAGTCCTGGGAGGAATTCTTGTCTGTCATGAAGTGTAGCTCTCAAGGGAAGTAGAGTGCTTGCTTTTTCTGGCCTAATAAAAGCCAGACAAGGAGGGATAGGGTACTGTGACCAGTAGCCTTGTTAGAAACTCAGAGTGAATGTGACACAATCCCTTAAAGGAGGGAAAGGAGAATCGTTATTACCAAAGAGATGAAGTGTGAAGATGGCTGAGTAGAAGCCCCTAGCACTTGTCCCCCTCACAGATAGCCAGACATAAAATAAACAAATACATTTTGGTGGAAGTAACTGAGAGAGAACACTAGAGTGCATTAGAGAAGTGGCAGAAACCCTGGGGAGCACAGAAGCTGAGGGTGGCCACATAGAGAACGTAAAGAAACATGGACCTTCTCCACCTCCCCAACTGGGAGTAACTAGAACCCAGGAGGATCTTATCCTTCTGGAGAAGAGGTAAGGAAGGAGATCCCAGTAGCCCCCTTGAGCACCTTGTACACCATCAGTGGGGTGCGGTACAGTCCTCGCAGACACTCAGCTCAGATGAAGGAGCTGCCTGGAGTCCACACAGCTGTGCTTCCCCCAGAAAAAGAGCTGATACTGTGTCCCACCCTCTGTAGCCTGCACAACTATGGCACTACACCATCTCAGAACAGTAGCTATGGCTGGAGGGTGTCTTGCTCTGGGGGTGAGTAGCCATGACTCCCGTTCATCCCTGAAGGTAAGTCACCATGGAATCACCCCAAGCCCAGCTGTGGGCAGTTATTACACCTTTCCCTATGGGGCCAAGAGGAGGTGAAGCTACTTTACCTATCCCTCTTTCTCTTCAGGCTAGAACTCAGTTGTCACCCTGCCTCCTGGACAAATAGTAACTTGGTAGCTCAGAGCAGTCATGCCTTCCTGGTGCCTAAGACAAAGTAGTGTCCTGCATCCCAGGGAATCAGGAAAGGACCACCCAGAATAGTTATGCCTTCCACAGGCCTGAGCCGAAGTGTCACAATGCCTCCTGGGGAATTGGTGCCCTGGCTGAGCTGAGCAGCTGTGCATCCCAGGGCTGAGATGATATATTACTCTGTATTCTAGGGAGACAGAGCAGCGACTAAACTGAGACACCTCACCCTACAGGCCAAATAACCCTAGTAGCTGCTTCCCTGGAGCTGGGAAGATACCCATCTCTTGGGGGAGTGGAGTCATTGCTGTGGTGTTCCCTATGTTACCCGAATGATAGCTGTGATTTACCATTCTGGGGTACTTTCTGTACCCCAGAAATCACAGAATGGTAGCTGTGATTTACCATTCTGGCCTCACTGAGTCTGGAATACTGCTGAGCCCCACCATCCCAGGGACTAGAGTCACTAATACATGATGGCTCGTGCCCTGGGAACAAAGTTGCTACTGAACCCTATTGGCAGTTCCCAAATTTACAACCTTAAGCTGCCCACCAGGCTCACAGTCCCAGAGCACATCTTCTTCCTCAGAGCCTGGTCAGTGCTGTGCCTTTCCCCTAGACTAGGGGTAGAGCAACAGCTACAAGCCCTCCAGGCACAAGCTGCTAGGGAGTGCTTCAGTCACAGATTCTGGCTCTGTGGGAACCCTCTATCCAATCCTGCCATAGAGAGCAAAATTGTGCCCCCAACACACAGGTGCCACAATAGGTTTGTGAGAGCCTGAGATAAGGACGCCAGCCCCATAGCCACTTCAGACACCTGAACCTGGAACCCAGCATGGCTGAAGTTGTCTTCAGGCCATGTCAGACATGACACCAGGGGGGATGCACTCAGCTAAATCTCCCCATTATGTTCCCACAATAATAGAACCTCAAAGCCACTTCTGAAGTTGACACTGAGAAAATTAACAACTTGTGCCACGACTGCTGCTGCCACAAACTTCTAAACCCCAGACCACTGAGGTACCAACAGTTACTGCTGACGTTAAATGTAGCTAAAGAAGCTGCATGTAGACTGTATCACTATCTACTGAAAAACAGTCAGTACACCCTGCCCAACAGCAAAGACTCAACTGCAGGTGAAAGTCTTTGTCTGTGAAATTCACGCTGGAAAGTTTAAAAGAGGCAATTGTTCCACAAGATGCGCAGATATCACAGCAGAGACATGAGAAACATGACTAAGCAAGAAAATATGATACCACAAAAGGAATATAATAACCCTCTAATAACAGACCCTGGTGAAAAAAATAACAAAGTACCAGAAAATAATTTCAAAATAATCTTAAGGAAATTCAACAAGATAAAATACAGACAGGCAGTTCAATAATATCAAGAAAACAGTTCACAATAGGAATAAACTCAAAGACATAGAAATTATAACAAAGAAACAAATAGAAATCCTACAGCTGAAGAATTCAATGAATAAAATAAAAGTAAAATAGAGAGCTTCAACAGCAGGATGGATCAAGCAGAAGAAAATATTTCTGAATTTGAAAATAGGTCATTTGAATTTACCCAGTCGGAGAAAAAAAATAATAAAGTGAAGTAAGCCTACAAAACTTATGGGTCACTATTAAGTGTAATAATATTGGTATTACAGGATTTTTTTGAAGGAGAGTAAGAGAAAAAAAGTATTAAAAAACTAATGAAATAATAGCTGCAAACTTCACAAGTCTGAGGAGAGATCAAGAAAGCTAGAAGGTTTTCAAATGGATTAAATTCAAAAATGTTTATCCCAAGACACATGGCATGGTGGCATGTACCTGTAATTCTAGCTACCTGGGAGGCTGAGGCAGAATTGGTTGAACTGGGGAGTCAGAGGTTGCAGTGAGCTGAGATCATGCCACTACACTCCAGGTAGGTGACAGAGCAAGACTAAGTCTCAAAAAAAAAAAAAAATAAATTGTGAAAATAAACATACTACCAAAAGTGATCTACAAATTGAATGTAATTGCTCCCAAAATACCAGTGACTCTCTTCCCAGAAATAGAAACAATAGTTAGAAAATTTGTATGGCACCATGAAGGATCTTGAATAGTTAAAGGCATAGAAATTCTGAGCAAAAAGGACAAAACTAGAGGCATCACATTACCATACTTTAAAACATACTACAGAGCTATGGTAACCAAAACAGCATAGTGCTGGCATAGAAACAGAGACATAGATGAGTGGAACAGAATAGATAACTCAGAAATAAATTATCATATACCAAATGATTTTGCAGATTTTCAACAAATGTCCCCAAAATATATGATATGGTTTGGCTCTGTGTAGCCACCCAAATCTCATCTCATCTCAAATTGTAATCCTCACATGTCAAGTGAGGGACCTGGTGGGAGGTGATTGGATCATGGAGTCAGGTTTCCCCATGCTGTTTTTTCGATGGTTAGGGAGTTCTCATGAGATCTGATGGTTTAAAAGTGGTAGTTTCCACCCAACCACTCCCCACCTCTGCCTTGTGAAGAAGGTACTTGCTCTTCCTTTGCCTTCTGTGCTGTTTCCCGAGGCCTTTCCAGCCAAGCAGAACTGTGAGTCAATTAAATCTCGTTTTTTGGTTTTTTTTTCTCTTTTTTAAAAAATAAGTTACATGGTCTCAGGTAGTAACTTTATAGCAGTGTGAGAATTGACTAATACAGAGAATTGGTACCAGCAGAGTGTGGTACTGCTACAAAGATAACCTGAAAATGTGGAACTGAGTAACAGGCAGAGGTTGAAACAGTTTGGAGAGCTCAGAGGAAGACAGAAAGGTGTAGGAAAGTTTGGAACTTTCTAGAGACTTGTTGAATGGTTTTGACCAAAATGCTGCTAGTGATATGGACAATGAAGTCCAGGCTGAGATTGTCTCAGATAGAGATGAGGAACTTACTGGGAACTAGAGTAAAGGTCACTCTTGCTATGCTTTAGCAAAGAAACTGGTGGCATTTTGCCTCTGCCCTAGAGATCTATAAAACTCTGAACTTGAGAGAGATGATTTAGGGTATCTGGTAGAAGAAATGTCCAAGCAGCAAAGCATTCAACAGGTGACCTGGTTGTTCCTAAAAGCCTAAGCTCATTTGCTTGAAGAAAGATGGTCTAAAATTAGAACTGATATTTAAAAGGGAAGCAGAGTATAAAAGTTTGAAAAATTTGCAGCCTGACTATGTGGTAGAAAAGCATTTTCTGGGGAGGAATTCAAGCCTCCTACAGAAATTTGTATGTGTATTGAGGAGCTGAATGTAGTTCGGCAAGACGGTAGGGAATATATCTCCAGGGTATGTCAGAGACTTTCATGGCAGGCCCTCCCATTACAGACCTGGAGGCCTAGGAGGAAAAAATGGTTTCATGGGCTGGGCCCAAGGCCTTACTGCTCTGGGCAGCTTTGGGACTTGCTTCCCTGTGTTCCAGCTGCTCCAGCTCCAGCTATGGCTAAAAGGGGCTAAGGTACAATACAGATTGTTGCTTCAGAGGGTGAAACCTCCAAACTTTGGTGTCTCCATGTGGTGTTGGGCCTGTGGGTCCACAGAAGATAAGAGTTTAGGTTTTGGAACCTCTACCTAGATATCAGAGGAAGTATGGAATGCCTGGATGTCCATGCAGAAGTCTGTGCTCCAGGGGTGGAGTCCTCATGGAGAAACTCTACTAGAGCAATAGCAGAGGGAAAATGTAGAGTTGGAGCACCCACACAGAGTCCCCACTGGGGCACTGCCCAGTGGAGCTATGAGAAAAGGGTCACCATCCTTGAGCCTCTAGAATGGTAGATCCACTGACAGCTTGCACCATGTGCTTGCAAAAACCTGAGGTGCTCAACAGCAGCTCATGAAGTCAGCCATGGAGTCTATACCCTGCAGAGGACAAGGACAGAGCTGCCAAGGTCATGGGAGGCCACCCCTTGCATTGGCATGCTCTGGACATGAGACATGGAGTCAAAGGAGATTTTGGACCTTTAAGATTTAATGACTGCCTGACCAAGTTTTGGACTTGCATAGGGCCTGTAGTCCATTTGTTTTGGCTAATTTCTCCCATTTGTAACATTTACTCAATGTCTATATACCCATTATATCTTGGAAGGAAGTAACTTGTTTTTGATTTTTGAAGCTCTTAGTTGGAAGGAACTTGCGTCAGATGAGACTTCAGACTTGCACTTTGCGTTAATGCTAGAATGAGTTAAGACTTTGGGGGACTGTTGGAGAAGGCATGATTGGTTTTGAAATGTGAAAAGAGGGGCCAGGAGCATAACAAAATGCTTTGGCTCTGTGTCCCCACCCAAATCTTATCCGGAATTGTAATCACCACATGTCAAGGGAAGCACCTGGTGGGAGGTGTTTGGACCATGAGAGTGGTTTACTCATGCTGTTCTTGTGATGGTGAAGGAGTTCTCATGAGATCTGATGGTTTTAAAAGTGGCAGTTTCCACCCACCTCTTTTCGCCTTGCGAAGAAGGTACTGGCTTCTCCTTCACCTTCTGCTATGACTAACTTTCCTGAGGCCTCCTCAGCCATGTGGAACTGTGAGTCAATCAAACCTCTTTCCTTTATAAAGTACCCAGTCTCACACATTTCTTTACAGCAGTTTGTAAATGAACTAATATACGTTCATTTACCTCTTCAACAAATGAAGCTGGAGAAACTGGATGTCCATATGCAGAAAAATAAAACATACCTGTATCTCTTACTCTATATGAAAGATACCTCAAAATGAACTAAAAACTTAAATCTAAGACCTCAAACTATAACATTAATTGAAGAAAACATAAGGGAAATGCTTCAGGACATTGGTCTGGCCAAGAATGTTATGGAGAGGACCTCAAAGGCACAGGCAACAAATTCAAAAATGGACACATGGGATTATATCAAACAAAAACCCTCCTTCACAGCAAAGGAAACAATCAACAGAGTGAGGAAACAACCCACAAAATGGGAGAATATACTTTTATGCTGTCCATTTGACAAGGCATTAATATCCAAAATAAAGAAGGAACTCAAACCACTCACCATCAAAAAGCGTGAAGTGTATTTTTTAAATGAGCAAGGGGTGTGAATAGACATTTCTCAGTAGAAGACATACTGTGGCCAATAAATACAGGGAAAATATGTTCAGCATTCCTAATCACTAGGGAATTGCAAATCAAAACCACAATGAGACTATCTCACCAGATATAAAATGGCTGTTACCAAAAAATAAAAAATAACAAATGTTGATGGGACTGTGGGAAAAATAGAAATCTTGTACACTGTGGGATTGTAAATTACTATGGCTGTTATTGAAGAGTATGAAGATTCTTCAAGAAACTAAAAATAGAACTACCATGTGATACAGTTGCACTATTGGGTATATTTTTAAAGGAAACATTTGTCAAAGAAATATCTGCACTCCAATGTTTAGTACAATACTGTTCACAATACCAAGATGTGGAATCAACCTGAGTGTCCATCAACAGATAGATGGATAAATAAAATATGATATATACACACAATGAAATGTTCAGCCATGAAATAGAATGAAATCCTGTCATTTCCTGCAACATGGATGAAACTGGAAGTCATTATATTCAGTGAAGTAAGCCAGGCACACAAAGATAAATACCACATGTTTTTATTGTATATGTGGAAGCTAAAAAGTTTTATTTCATGGAAATGAAGGGTAGAATAGTAGCAAAAGTAGGAAAAAGTAGGGGTGAGGAGACGTTAGCGAAGTTTGGCTAATGTACACAAATTGCAGCTAGATAGGAGAGAATAATTCCAGTGTTCTAAAGCATTATAGAATGACTACAATTAACAAATATTTATTTTATATTTTCAGATAGCTAGAAGAGCACATTTTGAGTGTTCCCAACACAAATGATAAATATTTGAGGTGATAGATATGCTAATTACCCTGATTTGATCATTACACATTGCATACATGTATCAAATAATCACTCTATAACTGTATATAATTATATGTGTGAATTACAAATTGATAAAACAAGCAAAAAAATTAAAGAGATGAAGTGTTCTAAGCAGAGAAAAACAACTGATGCACACTATAGATAAATACTAAATAGAACATCTCATCAAATAACAAATCAGCAGTAAAGATATCATGTCACTTTATTTCCAGAGACCAAAAGAAGCAACTGTGAAGATAGTATGTCTTGTCCCACTGTACCCATTTTGGTGGACCCCTAAACACTGGTTCCAAGTCTGTATTCTCCAGGGTTCTAGAATGTCAGCACGAGAGACAGTTGCTGAGGTTTTGGATGTCCTCTCAAGTTTAAATCTAATTATGAATTAACAATATTGGGAAGTGTGGCCTTTCAAAGGTGATTGCTTCCTGAGAGCAGACTTGCTATCACTGGAGTGAGTTACTTATTACAGGAGTGGTTTAGTGATGATGAAAGTGGGCTCCTGATAAAAGAATAGATAAAGATGCCATTCTCTTTCTGTCTCACATGGTTGCTTGCTCTTCTGCAATATTATAAAGCATCACAAAGCCCTTGATAGATACCAGTGCTGTACTCTTTGACATCCCAGACATAAACCAAACCTCTCTCTCTCTCTCTCTCTCTCCTTAAATGAATTAAGCAATCTGTGGTATTCTGTTATAGCAGCAGAAAATGAACTGAGACAGCAGCTAAGTGTTCATCAGTGCCTGATTGCCAGGTGCTGAAGAAGAAAGAGCGTACTGTACAACTGGTTTTTAGACTCTGCTCATCTTGAAGCTGTAACCTTCACCTCTTTAGGACAGCTTTTTGGTGAAGGTATTTGAAATGGAGCTCTAAAATTCCAGCATTATGTGTTATAATTTCTGGGAAACTTGTAATCCTTGTGTACCAAAATCAAAAATACCCACATTGAGGACCAGATAAGAGATTGTTCTTTTTGTGTTCTCATTAATATTAACTTTACATTCATCTATACCACTTTAACTGACAACTGATCATAATTGAATACAGAGTAAATTCTCAGTAATAGTTTTATTTTATGATTAGTTTCACTATATTAGCAAAGTAGAAATAACAGTAAAGCAATCATCACATCTCCCTACTGAAACTTCCTTCTCCTGTTGCTTCCAGGAGAGAAAATGCCATTGTTAGCTCATCTTTTAAAAAAGTAATGAAGAAATAAAACCTTCACAAATTAATCCCAAACTTTGTGTCCAGACTTACATATGTCCTTTATCCAGCTTTCTGAATATTAACATCTTACATAATCATGATGTACTTTCATAACTAAAATAATTTTTGTACAATACTATTAACTAATGGAGTGGGACTCTGCAGGGTGCCAACAGCTGTCCAAGCTGAGAGCCTCAAGGGTTTACAGCATTCTGGGCTAAAGGCCTCAAGCAGACTCTGACCCACGTATTTATTCTCTCTGAACAAGTGATTATTATTAACAGCAGGTGTTCTCTCTTTTCTCATAGTACCAAGATAAACTAGGTAGGCAGCTGGTACCTGCTTACCACTGATTGAGGACAAACCAGAAAGTATTCTTCATGAGGGCAGGATCACATATCCTTGCTTAAAGAATTGTTTTAACCAGTGTATGATAAGCATATAGTGTTTTGCTGCTTTAGAATGCCGCCAAGTAGTTTTCCACGAGAGGGGTGCAGCTAGGTTTTCCTTGCTTCTGTTCTTAGCAAACAGTATATTTTATCATACCCTCAGCATTTCTCAGCAATCATACACTCAGCCTTCTCAACACGTATGTCTTACATTTTTAATACAGTTAAATTCATTTGTTACAGACTTATTGCTATATGTACTGATGTTAGTTTTAAGTTACTATTTTAAATTGTACTTTGTCAAAATACAGAAATACAATTGATGTTTGTAATTAATTTAATATCCTGAAACTGAAAAATTCACATATAAGTTCTTGTAGCTTTTTGGTAAAGCTACCAAATTTTCTATAAGCGGTTCATGTGGTCTGTAAGTAAAGGTGGTTTTACTTCTTTCCAATCTAGACAACTTTATTTCCCTCCATCATTGTTTTTCCTGGAACCCTCCAACATAATGTTGAATAGAAAAGACACTGGAAAATATCATACTGGTGTTGTTGATCTTAGAAGCAAGGCAGTTTTTTATGGTTAGATGAGATATTTTATGGTTAGATAAGATATTACTTGTAAATGTTTTTCATAGATGCCGTTTATTAGTTTGGTCATTTCTTCTTGGCTGAGATTTTAAAATCAGAAATGGAATGGATGTTGAATTTGTCAAATTTTTAAAAAATATTTACTGCTTTTTTTCTCTTAAACTTTTAAAATGGAGTTTATGTTAACTCATTCTCAAATCTTTTTTTTTTTTTTTTTTGGGGGGAACTAACCATGCTAAACTCATAAGTACTCAGGTAGGTTCTTACAGAGAAAAATGGAATTTTCAGAAATCCTTAAGAAAGGAAATGTTGTAATTCTGCCTTTGTCATCGTTTCCTGCTTTGCTGTAAACAATTAGATGCAATTAACTTAGTGAAAAATAACATTGAGAGGTAGAAGACTTAAATATGAGCCTCAGCTTTCCTGGTGACCGTGACACTACAGGTAAATTGTCAAAGCTGACAGCTGTAAGAAAGCTAAAGAAGCTCTTTCTGGCTACTTGTTAAGTCACACCAAGAAATGAGCTTTATACTATTTTTTTTTTTT
>PVKP010008211.1:40413-73701 GCA_004027715.1 Plecturocebus donacophilus | reverse complement strand
AAAAAAAAAAAAAAAAAAAAAAAAAAAAAAAAAAAAGAATATCAACCTTTTTGCAAGCAGAATACAATGTTGATACATTAATAAATCATTTTCAAGTCAATTATTTATATCCTCCTTATCCTTGTTTTATTTAGACCTATATGGCCTTAGTTTATTTAATAAATGATATCTATACCATTTTAAAAGATTCTTTTGTAAGGTATGAATTTGTCTGAATAGTCCTAAGTCATTTAGTTAATAGAGTGCAATTATTTTAAAAACAAAACTTGTTGTGGATTCTTTCTGAAAATTGTTTGTCATACATTTACCTTTGAAATAAAAATTATACTATCAGTAATATCACTTATCAACATATTATGCAGCACTTTCTTAATTTTCTTGAATATTACTTTTTGAATATTGCTAAATTTTGTCTAAAATTTATGATGATGTTATTTTTTTCTGTGAGTTATGCTCATTGTTTTATCTTTACCTTACATGCCATTTTGTTTTAGATATTATTATCTAAATAAAATATTGATGGTATTTGATTTTAGAGATGCTTTAGATTATTTGTAAATTCATAGGGGAGTTAATTTAAAGACTTTCAAACATGTTAGGACTCACTTCTATCAATATCTTACAGTTTTATGTGGGTTTTATTTGTTATTTATGATCTATGGCTACTTTCCTGATTTTTCACCCGGTATTTGGAAAAAATATTCCCTTTTATTTTGGTACAGACTATTTTCACATATTTAATTATTTTTCATGTAAAATGTTTTAAAGTTCTATAACATATATAAAATAATATGATTAAATACTTAACCTATTTCACCAATTTCCAAAATGCTGACAATTTGGCATATCTGTTGCAGATTTAGTGGTTTTGAAGATATAAAACAATATAAATAAACTATTTAATTGTATTTTGTCTTTATGAATTCATTCAACTATTTACAAAGCAGACACATAAAAGCATAGATCACAAAAACTGTTTAACACTGAAGTTTACTTGGAAATCTCTATCTTTCATCAGAAGATGATGGATTTAGCGTTGTCAGTTGTGTATTCAATTCTAAACAAAGGATTTTGATAAATTATATAGCATGGTTGAAAATATATTGTTGAATTGATATTTGAAAAATCATTTATAACTTAACATTTAATAATAATTATATCCCTCTGGGAGTGAAGTTTCCTTTTAACAAACATGTCTATTTTTGTAATTTAGATTTTCTATTTCTATAAATGTTTAAACTATTTTAAAATAGAACCCTTTCTAGATAGCAATTAAAAATATTTGAAAAATCAGAATAATATTTTTAAGAAAAATCATGTTTAACACCTTAAGTTCTCAGAAAATAGTATGCCCTTGTCATTAGTAAGTCAAACTTTTGACATTGAGATGTGCTATTTTAATACATGGTTTTAGAAACATATTTTATTTAAAATTATTTTTCTATCTGTAATTCATGAAAAAAGAGCATTTAAGAAACAAAGAGAAAGGGTATTTCTGGGGGAAAAAAAACAACTCATTGCATCAACCAGACATCAATTTTATATAGTATCTCCTTTTTATTGTGAGATAAATTCAAGAAAACGTGGTTTATGTAGAAGAAAAAAGATACAAGGCAAGATGTTCAGACAGCTGAATCTATAATAAAGGACATCGTTGAGAAATTTTTTAAGGTAGTGGATAAAATGAGGATAAAAATACTTTATGAAAATAGCACACTACTGCAGGATTTAAAGTACAAAGAAAAGAAAGGGATACATAAAGAAAACAAACTCTCAGAAGCACAAGGAAAAATGAGAGAACAAGGTCCATGGGGACATGATTCAGAAACCTGTTACTTACTATATGTGGAATACAGAGGCACAGAAGAAGCACTGTGATAATTCTGTACCAGGACTCTTTAAATTTCTAATGACAGAATTACTTTGGGAATGTAGGGTTGGGTATAGTGTAGCCCATAGGTGGCATAGGAGAATTAAGACTGTGCAATAGCCACAGCTCCAGCAGGGACTTTTTGCTGTTGCATGATAGTCCCCACAGAGTCACAACATTTGAAATATTGTATGTGATTAAATCTACACAAAAGGTTTGACCCTCAGTAAGTTCCTTCTCCCAACTAGCCTCAACACATCCATCCGTAAAAGGATGGACTTGAACTAGCGGATTTATAAAAATAGCCTTTTCGGTTCTATCTTTCTGTTCCTTGTGATTCTTTAAAAATCCATTTTTGTTTGTTCGTTTCAATCTGTTTTCACATGTGAAAGTTTGGTGCTGGCTAAGCAGAGACAAGCAGCAGGAAATGAAATCAGTAACCCCAAACTGGATGCTTCAAAGATGAGGTGCATCTTTTGTCTCTTTTCTAAGGAAAATGCTTGCAAATATAGAGAGGAAACATGTCAGAAGAGAAGTTAGACCTCCAGGGAAACAGCTGGTTGAAGAATGGGGTATTGGAGAAAGCACTGAATTTTGGGGAAAGGGCTTAAAAACGATGAAGTTTATTGGACTTTAAAAATTAAACTTTATAAATTCTACAGAGATCTCTTATGTGCAATGTTTGTTTTAGTTTTTGTGCAATGTGTTAGTAGGCAAGATTATTCTTTTTGGCTCCATCTCCTTCACTCACCTCTCTTCTATTAATATATTCCTAGAAGCCCACTATGACCTTTCAAATGATATGTTGAGAAGTTTGTTTTGAATTTTAAAAAAAGTACAGATAGTATCAACCACAGCTGAAGGTCATATTTCTGTTTCTACCATTTGGTGTTATTTTTGTTATTACTGCAATAATATTTGTGTACCTGCTTCAGTCTACGTCCATTGTTCTCATTCTTTTCTGTTCCAATCTTTTCCTCTCTCTCTATGGTTATTCCTCTCTACTAAGACTCAAGGAAGAAAAGGAAATCAAACTATTAGCACTGAAACAGATCTCACATAGTGTCTAAAGCCTTGACATTTTATAGACGAAGACTGAAACAGAGTTCTGTGTTGAAAATATACAGAAGTAACTCATCAAATTTTATTCAAATGGTGGTAACTGAGTTATGACAGGAGAATGTAATTTTGGCTAAATTGGACTGTTTGCTATTATAGGAAAAGGCAAAAACAATGTATGCTGTGATTTTGACCTTCATGAATATCTTGCTGATTTGCATTTTTGGACTAAAATAACTTAAAATGTTGTTACTTATAATTTTTTGTTACTTTTAGGGAGTTTTAGTGTAGGGTAGGTAATAAGCTAAAATTGTCTTTACTCTGGTGTTTATAACCAGAAATTTATTAAATGCAGTAGCGTGATTAATTTGGTAATATAGGAAAATAAACAAAACAAAACAAAGTCCTAATAATCCCAAAGGATTAGATAAACATTTAAAACACTAGAGCAGTTTTTGCGTGAAATGGAGACCTATGATTGTGGAAATCAAGGGGGATTTGGTTTATTCCAGTGCTGTAGTGTTAGGTGTAAAATGCCCTTACATCATTTAGTGTCTAACCTAGGTTAAAAAAAAAAAGAAAGAAAAAAAGGGCATAATTCTCCTTGATGATGAGACTTTTTGTCACAATAAATGAACAATTAAGACATTTGCAAAGAAAAAGAGAATAAATGAAGGGTTGGATATAGTTTTCACATGAACATTAAGTTCACACTAGATTATTTAAGAAAATAAAGGCTAAGGAATAAATTTTATTTTGAGATAACACATCAAAACCTCCAGCAAGAAAAACAAAAATAAATAAACAGGATGACATTGAACTAGAAAGCTTCTGAACAGCAAAGGAAACAGTGAAAATGAAAAAGCAACTTATGAAATGGAAAAAATACTTGCAAGTCATATACCTGATAAGGTGTTCGTATCCAAAATTCATAAAGAACTAATATAATTCAATAGCAGAAAAACAAGTAATTTAATTTTTTAAAAAAAGGAAAAATAGGTGATTTCACAAAAATGCCACTATGAGAACCAACTATGGAAACAGTACCTTTAGAGGGAAGCTATGTATTGAAAGGCTAGGGAGTAGGGTCATAGATGTGTACATTATGGGCGATGTGTACTATGTTTGCAATGAAACAAGTGCTCAAAAATCACAATGAAAGGGATGGGCAATAGAGTATTATAAGGGTGCTTGTTTACAGACCAAAGTAGAGGTGAGAGTATAAAACAAAACAAAATTTATTGTCATAAATGGAAACCCACAAACACAAAATTTCTGATTTTGAGTATTATTTAGCCTAAATTCAATATAACAATCCTCTGCCTTGAAAGTTTAATTTTGCAAACATTGATTTTCATTCTAAGGAGACATTTTGTAATATCCTAACATTACCACACTTTAATATCTTATCAGAAGAGTATCTCTGAGTTTCTGTTTTTATCTTATGATAGCTTTTGCTTAAATTTTCAGTGGCAACTATCTCATGGTTTTCTTTTATATGAATGCTTAGCTAGCTTTTAGCATAGTACATGAATTTGCATAAGAATGACCTCTATAGTACAATCCTTGCAAAGGATTAAATTTGTATAACTTTTTTCTGGATTTAAAGATTTTTGCAGAAGCATCTGAATATTTGAAGAGCAGATATGAATCTTGCAGAAAGTTTATGTGTGTATACATACATATACAGACACATATTCACACAAATAAACAGATACATAGTTCATTAAGGAAAGGATATTAACTATTTTATTAGTCTCTCATTCCTCAGCTACTGAGCCCAATTCCAGGAAGAAAATAGCAATTTATTATCATTTACTAAATGAATTCATCAATAAAATCAAATAAGGAAGGTGTGTATATTACAAATAAGTAGTACTTCTTATAATTTTTTGTCTCAGTGAGATAGGTCTCTCAGGGTATGATATAATTTGCACAGGGAAATCTGAGCAATAAAATGGAGCCTCTGCTTTAAAGTTATTTGGTGTTTAAATAAAGAGACAGGCATCTACTAAATTTGCTCAATAAAATATGGTAAGTGAAAAATATAGGTAAACACACTTTCAAGGGGAGCAGTTAGCAATAGAATGTTAGTATTCAAAATCTACTTCCATATGATAGACAACCATTGTGCGTAAAGTGAGATGAGTTTCCTATAACCCATGGATGACAATATGGTATACTGACCAGGTACCCCTTCAGGAATAAAGAGTTTTTTTAAGCTGCTGAAACTATTGCTAGAAGACCATTTAGGGATGGTGTTGGCTGATGAAAACAATCTTATTCAAGATTGTCCTTCTTTCCAGGGTCAGCCTACAACCAGTGACTGAGCAAGTAAGGGTATATAGCTCCATCACTATATAGCTCTACCACTCTTTCTCCATCTTGAGAAAATTCTAAAGGTCCATTCTAGCTTGAGAAATCCTCACAAGTCAGCTTCTGACTTGTTTAGAATTAAATCAAAGCTTAGTTTCTCCTCAATAGTACTTTTGCTCATTTTATCTAAACAAGTATTGGTCCTTAAAGCATCTGCTGATAACATCCTGCATTCTCATTTCAGCCTCGGAGTCTGCTTTCCAGATAACACAACGTACAACAGTTGACACCAGGAGTAATTCGATGAAGTAAATCCTAAGATGGAATTTTGAGCTTGGTAACCCACTACCTGGCTGATCATTATGATCACATCCCAAGTTATAGATGGAGAACAGAGTGTCCCTGAAAAAAGGTAAAAGTATAATTGCAAAATGTTCACAGTGCAAAACTCTGATAGTATAACTGTCAAAGAGAATACATTAAATGGTGTGATGTATTAGGTACTTTAGAAATCAGGAGGAAATACTAAGTATAAGGACTATGAAATATAGTTTATATTGCTAATTGATGTTCTGGGAAATGATAACTATTAATCAGCAAATAAACACTAAATATATAAGCCAGAGATCTTCCTTAGTAGTCTATTTATAGGCTTAAATGTACTTTAGCAGTACAGGGTGAAAACCACACCTTAAACTTACCTATAAGAGTAACTGGGCTCTAAAGAACGTCTTAATATCAACAAAGGAAGATCTGCCATACCAAAGTCAGGTACATTCTTACTGGTTAATAAGAATGGGATCTGACACTGGATATGGAGACATTTGGATTTACTCACTTGGAAATTTAAAATCTCCAAATTTAGGTAAGCCCCCTGAGCATGTAGAAGTAGCCTAATTTTACCTGTCAAGATTGAGTACTCTCCCAAAGCTTGGAGAAAATAAAGAGATCTTTTCTCTGCAATAATACAGGTCATCCTCTCTCCAAATCTATCCCCGTCTTCTTTCCTGGCCACTGGCTCAATTACTGTGATTAAGTCACTATATAATCCAGATGGGCATAAGATGAGACTATTAGTGTAGGAAACAGACTATAGTCCAAAGGAAGTGAAGGGCTTAGGTCCTTTGGACTATAGTCCTGTCAACATATATCAGCAGATGTATGCATGAATCCAAATTCTGAGGATTTAGGACCAAGCAGGGGCAAAATATATAGTTCCATAAAAGAGACTTATCCACATACGAACATTCTCCTGTAACACAGAAGTTAACATCCTGATAAAACCCCAGGAGATGGTATAAACACACTGCAGTACAGTAGTAATTCCTAGTTGCATAGGATGAGTGATGGCCTACACAAATGTATTGGATATGTCAGACCATGAAGCTACAAAAAAGTAGACTAAAGTCTCAAAGGGGTGGCATGTTTGTTTGGATATACTAGTTAAGGCTATAAAACCTACCAGATAACTCTATTTCTCGGAACTATATGGAAAGTACAACATTCCCTGTAAAAAATGTGCTTGTGAGAGGGGCACCTTATTCAGAAGGAAATCATGTGGCGATCCTCCTATAGAACATAGGAAATGATGGCAGGGGTGCTGTTAGAGAACTGGGCTCACTCATGGGAGTGGAGAATTTAGGATCCAAAACGCGGCATGCAGGCCAGGTGTGGTGGCTCACCCCTGTAATCCCAGCAGCACTGTGGGAGGCCGAGGCAGGCACATCACCTGAGGTTGGGAGTTGGAGATCAGCCCGACCAACATGGAGAGACCCCGTCTCTTCTAAAAATGCCAAATTAGCCCAGCGTGGTGGCACATGTCTGTAGTCCCAGCTACTCGGGAGGCTGAGGCAGGAGAATTGATTGAACCTGGGAGGCGGAGGTCGCAGTGAGCCGAGATCACACCATTGCACTACAGCCTGGGAAACGAGTTAAAAACAACAACAACAACAACAACAACAACAAACATGGAAACAATTTTCTAAAGCAAAGTGGGAACAATTATAATGTATAGTAACTTTGAAGGACCAGCCAAAGAAGTCTTATTTTCAGAGAATTATCCAGATAGTTCATGGATTATGTATTTCAGAGACACAAAACAGACTATCTCTATACGGAGCAACCAAGAAGAATACCGCTCAATGTGTTTGCTCTGACAAAGTCGAGATGTGTGATCAGGAGGTCCAGGCTAGTTTCCTTCACGTAATGCCATGATTTGGCCAGTTTCCGGACCTGAGACAGTTTTCCAACCTATGACTTATTAGTTAAAATAAAGACAAAGACCTAATAAAGAAGGACATTACAACAAAGTGTGAAAGGAAAGTGAGGAAACTGACTCGAGGTAGCCTGATTTAACATGAAAGGTAAACATGAAGGGAAGGCACGTGGATGTACAATGTTGAACCTCACAGAACTCATCCTGCTGAGAAGTGGGCTAAAGGACATGATATGTTGTAATTTCAATGACAAACTCTTTTGGTCTTAAAAGGCAGTGTCTCCAGATACAGAACAGAAACTGCAGGTGGGTCCGGCAGGAGGGGACATGTACATTTACTCATTTACTCACATATATTTTATTAGGGAGTAAAACAATCAAATTCTTGCCCCCATAGGGCTTATATTACAGCAGGAAGATAATCAAAAGGTAAATAAAGCATACTGCAAGAGTATTAGAAGGTAATACATGTTAAAAAAAAAACAACTGCAAATGGAAAAGAAATAGAAGGATTTCTGATGTGGGGGATTAGAAATTAACATTTTAAATAGGAAACCAGTCTCCCTGGGAAGGTGATACATGATCGAATACTTAGAAGGTTTCGGGACATGAGCAATATGAAAAACTGGCAGAATATGGAGTTCCAGACAGGGAGAGCAGCAAGTGCAACATCCCTGAGATGGAGCATGCATGGCAAATTCCAGGAATACATAAATGGCAGTCTGTCTAGAGATGAGAGATGGAGGAGAGAAAGAGGAGAGAGAGAATGAAGGGGCAATGTTGACAGAAGTAAGCAGCGGCCCAGACCACAAAAGACTGACACAGGCTTGGAAGGACTTTGTTTTTCATGTGGATTGAGGTGGAAAACCCACTAATCTCTAATTCCTCATTCTTCTAGAGAACCTAAAACCATAGTAAGGTATTTTTGTCTGTTTGTTAATTTTATTCACGGCTCTATTCTGGGTATTGCAGGAACTTGCACATAGTTCCTTCAGGATATTTTCATATAGTACTTTGGTGGTGGTTTTTTATTTATTTCACATGATGAGACTTTATGAGCACAGGGACCATACATTATTGTTGATAATTATCACAGTGTCTAGAACAGCAAAATCTCCACCCTATGGCTAAATAAATGCCTTTTGGAAATAGATTACACACATCGTCAAATCACAGTCAAATATTAAGGCTCTGGATCAAAACTATACAGTAAAAATGCCTTGTTATGCTTTATTTGGAAAGTATTTGAGTTACGTCTATATAAACACATTTGGTAATTTTAAAAGGAAAAGGAATATAGATTTGATTCAAAATAGAATACAATTTACATAGATCTCTGTTTTAAAGTAGAGTTTGAGTCAAAGCATCCCCAATAATTATGAGCTTTCCTTCTCCTGTCTAGGATCACTTTCAACATGTATCTTTCTGAAATTTTTATATAAGTTTTAATCAGTTCCACAGTGAAAATATTGTTAGAAATGGCAACATGGGAAGTTTTACAGAAAAGTACACAACAAATGTGTTAAAACAATTTTTATTTTCTGTAATCTATAGAACATGAAAAAGGTGGAAAGTCATTCAACTTATTTTTTGGGGTGCACATAATGCTGATTCCAGTCCTGGGTGAGAAAAAAAGAAGAAATAAAACTACAGATAGAATTCAGTAGATGAACCATTACAAAAAAATGCAATTAAAATAGATGTGAGGGTATGCTAATAACTAATAAGTCATAATCAAGCAGAATTTATTCAACAACTCAAGGATACTAATAAAGATTCTGAGTATAATTCAGTAGATTAGTTTTTTTTTCTCAAAATGGCGAACTCTTTCACGATTTGATCTGGGAACATTCAATTGTATAATGTCAATAGTTGCACTCAGACTTAATACAGGATGTGAGAGAAAGAGGGGAGTCAAGAAATACTACACAGTTTTTGGTTTGAAAGCTGGAAATCTGGAGTTGCAATTAACTGAAATGGGGAATAATAAAGAATGACGGGTTATTTTTCTTTTGGGAGATCCCGGTTTTGAATAATCTAAATACCAGATGTTTTTAGATATCAAATGGAAGTGTCAGGAGGCAGTTGGATATATGGTTATGAAATTTAAGAAAGATGTTCAGGCTGGAAATAGATATTCAGGAGACAGGATCATAGAGATGTTCTTAAAGCCATGAAACTGAAATAGATCACTAATTCGTGAGTTTAAATAGAAACAAAATTTCAAGTACCGAATTTTGAGTTACTCTAACATTTAGATGACAGTGTGGTGTGAGAAGGAAACAGAATGTACAACCCAGAAAGTAAAGTCATAGGAATAAGAGAAATACAATGTGGAATCTTAGAATTGAAATGGAGAACTCTCTGTATCTTTCTCTCTATATATAGGTATTTAGATACATAGACAGATAAATACATACATACATACATATGTATTTATCCATACATAAACACACACAAAAAAAAACATAAGCTCATACATGCACACACCTGAGCTGACATTTTTAAAGTGTCTTTTTCTTAAACTAATAAAAAAAAGATAACAGTAAAGTAGGCATTCATTAGACAGTTCACTTGAGAAATGCAAGTATCTAATGCAGATGGAAAAAGATTTTTAACTTTAGTACTTATGGAGGTAAGTAAGTGTTTGTAAGGAAATGCTTCAGACACAAATCCACTCTTCTGTGGTACTATGCTTATGATGCTGTGGCTGAATTCCATAAACTACATTCCTTCTGGTTTCTTGTCATGTTCTGCCAGCAAAAGATATTAGAGAAAGTTTAGAAGCCCAGAGGAAGGGAGAAGAGGGTTTCTTTTTCTGTATGCCTGCTTTTTCTCTCATATCACCTCAGCAATATATTTTAACACATGAGTGCATAACTCCAGTAAGCAGAATGTAGAGAAGAGCTGAGCCCAAGGGCAGAATCCTAAATTAGAAAATAATCTGAAAGGAACAGTTTTATGCTGTTCAGAACAAGACAATTTGTAATCAATACAATAAGCAAAGTTTTCAAGTAATGTCTTACAGTAGCAAAAAAATGGAAATCACTTTCATATAAAAATAATGTTCTTAAATTAAAATGGTATATCCACATGGGAGAAAATTAGATGTGAAAATGATGTTTATACAACATTTGTGTTAAGAGATAATAGTATTTAAAATGTGTTTTCATATATGTGTGTGTATATATATATATAGATTATAAATAACAAATTAAACTTAAAATATCACAGTTTGGAATATGATATTGCTATGCATTTCTAAGCACCTCATCAACATACAATTCACTAGACATTTAACAATAACAAACATATCTATAATCAGTCCAATGAAAGGAGGACTTTATATTTAAAATGTATATATACTTTATATATATTATATAGGTATACTTTATACATATACTAAATATAGATATACTTTATATATCTATATATATTGATATATATATCATATATAGAGATATATATTTATAGATATATAGATATATCATATATATAAAGTATATCTATGTTTAGTGTATGTATAAAATAGATATGATTTGAATAATGTTAAAATGCTTGTAGGAAAGTGTGAAAATATACAGTAGAGTGCCAATGATAATTACTTTAAGATTGGGATCTTATGGGTGATTTTCTTCCACTTTTTGATATCTGTCAACATTATTTTATAATATTTTTATAATGGGTAACAGTCTATTTAAACAGTTTCCCCCTGACTCTATAGAATACAAACACAACTTGAGTTTCTTCCTAACACAGGACCTACACATATTATGACCTCAATAATTTTATATCTGATTTGAAGGCATTTGTTTCAGATTTTCTGCCCTATTAAAGTCTATATCTCCTATAGGTCTCACCAAAGCCCTAAAAGATGCAGCATGTTACTTTGCCTCAAGCCAAAACCAAAAAGAGCCTTGACCCAGAGAGAGCTGAGATAGAAAGGTGATTGATGAATAATTGTAGAGGGACTTTGTCTCCATGAAGATATACTGAACCCTCTTAAACACCCCAATTCATGGTCACTGAATCCCTGTGTTTGGGATTTTTAGTCTGGAGCCCTCTACAATATCCAGAAAGAGTATTTGTGAACTTCCACTAGAAACTCTAAGGGTTTTGCTCTAAACTGTGCTCTGCCCAGAAGGATGACATTTTAACGTTTCTTCAGAGTTTCTGTCTAAACCTTCTATGTGCCAACATAATTGTTCTAGAAAAGTAGGAAAGAAACAAGAAAACAAGTTTATCTGACCTTTCTTTACCTAATAAATATCATTTTAAAATATTGGTAAGTATTAATTCCTCTCTAAGAATGAGCAGGGGAACCCAAATCCCAATTAATTCTAAAAGCTAGATTAAAATCATTCTATAAATCCTCAGGGTCTCCTATGTTTTTCTTTCATGAAATATCCAGAAATCTATGCATTTCTCTTTTTTTTTCTTTTTTCTATTGCATTTTAGGTTTTGGGGTACATGTGAAGAACATGCGAGATTGTTGCATAGGTACACACATGGCAGTGTGATTTGCTGTCTTCCTCCCCATCACCTATATCTGGCATTTCTTCCCATGCTATCTCTCCCCAACTCCCCACCCTCCACTGTCCCTCCCCTATTTTCCCCCGACAGACCCCAGTGTGTGATTCTCCCCTCCCTGTGCCCATGTGTTCTCATTGTTCAACACCCACCTATGAGTGAGAACATGCGGTGTTTGATTTTCTGTTCTTGCGTCAGTTTGCTGAGAATTATGGTTTCCAGGTTCATCCATGTCCCTGCAAAGGACATGAACTCGTCGTTTTTTATGGCTGCATAATATTCCATGGTGTATATGTGTCATCTGCAAATAGAGACAATTTGACTTCCTCCTTTCCTAATTGAATACCCTTTATTTCTTTTTCTTGCCTGATTGCTCTGGCTAGAACTTCCAGTACTATATTGAATAGGAGTGGTGAGAGAGGGCACCCTTGTCTAGTGCCAGATTTCAAAGGGAATGCTTCCAGTTTTTGTCCATTCAGTATGATATGGCTGTTGGTTTGTCATAAATAGTTTTTACTATTTTGAGATACATTCCATCAATATCTAGTTTATTGAAGGTTTTTAGCATAAAAGGCTGTTGAATTTTGTCAAAGGCCTTCTCTGCATCAATTGAGATAATCATGTGGTTTTTGTCTTTGTTTCTGTTTATGTGGTGAATTACGTTTATAGACTTGCATATGTTGAACCAGACTTGCATCCCTGGGATGAAGCCTACTTGATCATGGTGGATAAGCTTTTTGATGTGCTGTTGCAATCGGTTTGCCACTATTTTATTGAAGATTTTTGCATCTATGTTCATCATGGATATTGGCCTGAAGTTTTCTTTTCTTGCTGAATCTCTGCAGGGTTTTGGTATCAGGATGATGTTGGTCTCATAAAATGATTTGGGAAGGATTCCCTCTTTTTGGATTGTTTGGAACAGTTTCAGAAGGAATGGTACCAGCTCCTCTTTGTATGTCTAGTAGAATTCTGCTGTGAACCCATCTGGACCTTTGCTTTTCTTGGTTGGTAGGCTCTTAATTGCTGCCTCAACTTCAGATCTTGTTATTGGTCTATTCAGGGTTTCGACTTCTTCCTGGTTTAGGCTTGGGAGGATGCAAGTGTCCAGGAATTTATCCATTTCTTCCAGGTTTACTAGTTTATGTGCATAGAGTTGTTTGTAATAATCTCTGATGATGGTTTGTATTTTTGTGGAATCTGTGGTGATATCCCCTTTATCGTTTTTTATTGCATCTATTTGGTTATTCTCTCTTTTCTTTTTTATTAATCAGGCTAGTAGTCTGTCTATTTTGTTGATCTTTTCAAAAAACCAGGTCCTGGATTTATTGATTTTTTGAAGGTTTTTTTGTGTTTCTATCTCCTTCATTTCTGCTCTGATCTTAGTTATTTCTCGTCTTCTGCTAGGTTTTGAGTTTTTTTGATCTTGCTCCTCTAGCTCTTTCAATTTTGACGATAGGGTGTCGATTTTAGAACTTTCATTGCTTCTCAAGTGGGCATTTATTGCTATATATTTTCCTCTAGACACTGCTTTAAATGTGTCCCAGAGATTCTGGTACATTGTGTCTTCATTCTCGTTGGTTTCTAAGAATATCTTTATTTCTGCCTTCATTTCATCGTTTATCCAGTCAACTTTCAAGAGCCAGTTGTTCAGTTTCCATGAAGCTGTGTGGTTCTGAGTTAGTTTCTGAAATCTGTGTTCTAACTTGATTGCACCATGGTCTTAGAGAGTGTTTGTTATGATTTCCATTCTTTTGCATTTGCTGAGGAGTGATTTACTTCCAATTATGTGGTCAATTTCAGAGTAGGTGTGATGTGGTGCTGAGAAGAATGTATATTCTGTGGATTTGGGGTGGAGAGTTCTGTAAATGGCTATTAGATTTGCTTGGTCCAGGTCTGAATTCAAGTCCTGGATATCCTTGTTAATTTTCTGTCTCATTGCTCTGTCTAATATTGACAATGGGGTGTTAAAGTCTCCCACTATTATTGTGTCGGTGTCTAAGTTTCTTTGTAAGTCATTAAGAACTTGCCCTATGTATCTGGGTGCTCCTGTATTGGGTGCATATATATTTAGGATCGTTAACTCTTCTTGTTGCATTGATCCTTTTACCATTATGTAATGTCCTTCTTTGTTTCTTTTGATCTTTGTTGGTTTGAAGTCTGTTTTATCAGAGATGAGAATTGCAACTCCTGCTTTTTTTTGCTCTCCATTTGCTTGGTAAATCTTCCTCTATCCCTTTATTTTGAGCCTTTGTGTATCCTTGCATGTGAGATGCATTTCCTGGATACAGCACACCGATGGGTTTTGGCTTTTTATCCAATTTGCCTGTCTGTGTCTTTTGATTGGGGCATTAAGCCCATTTACATTTAGGGTTAATATTGTTATGTGTGAATTTGATCCTGCCATTTTGATGCTAGCTGGCTGTTTTGCCTGTTAGTTGATGCAGTTTCTTCATTGTGTCGATGCTCTTTACCATTTGGTGTGTTTTTGGAGTGGCTGGTACTGGTGTTTCTTTCTATGTTTAGTGCCTCTTTCAGGAGCTCTTGTAAAGCAGGCCTGGTGGTGATAAAATCTCTGAGTACTTGCTTGTTGGAAAGGATTTTATTTTTCCTTCACTTATGAAGCTCAGTTTGGCTGGATATGAAATTCTGGGTTGAAAGTTCTTTTCTTTAAGGATGTTGAATATTGGCCCCCACTCTCTTCTGGCTTGTAGGGTTTCTGCTGAGAGATCCACTGTGAGTCTGATGGGCTTCCCTTTGTGGGTAACCCAACCCTTCTCTCTGGCTGCCCTTAGCATTTTCTCCTTCATTTCAACCCTGGTGAATCTGACGATTATGTGCCTTGGGGTTGCTCCCAAGATGGCCGATTAGGAGCAGCTCAGGATTGCAGCTCCCAGAGAAAGTGCGGAGGCTGAGTGGACGTTGCATTTCCAGATGGATTTTTATTGCCCACAGACCAGGAAATTCCCAGGCAGAGGAGCCCTATGGGTCTTCAGCTTGGCTGTTTTGGCCAGCGAGACTGTTTTGGCCAGTGTGGCAGTTCTCTACACAAAATACACAGTTCTGGGTGCCATTTTAGCTGGTGATTGGAGCTCCTGGGATAGAGAGTCACCCATTCAACTGATTTAAAAAAACGGGGACTGCAACAGGGAGCCAGACCAGGAGATTCCCAGGCAAAAAAGCACCACGAATCTCAGCGCGGCTGTTTAAGCCAGCGCGGTGGGTTGCTGCATGGGAAATCACACAGATCCCGGTGCCTTTTCAACAGGCAACTGGAACACCTGGACACAGAGTTGCCTGTTCAACTCAAAAAAAAAAAGGGCTCTGGAGCAGGGAGCCAGTTGATCAGGCTCAGCTGGTCCCACCCCCACAAAAAAAAACAGCAATCTGAAACGCTCTGGATCGAGAGATTCACAGCAAGCACAGCTGATCCTGGGACGGTCCAGCTCTGTGGGGGAGGGGCGTCTGCCATTACTGAGGCAGTTCACCGCTACGGAGGTAGTCCACCATTGCTGAGGCGGCCCTCCATTACAGAGAGAGTCCACCATTATAGATATGGGCCCCATTGCTGAGGCAGTTCTAACTGTACTCATATAAACAGGACTGCAGGGAAGTTCACATGGCAGCTAGGCAGAGCCCACAGCTGCTCAGCAAAGCCTCTGCAGGCAGACAGTGACTAGGCTGCCTCCTTGCTGGGCAGGGCAGCCCTGAAAAAAGGCAGCAGCACAAAAGAAACTCATAAAGCCCTAGATCCCTGGGACAGAGGACCTGGGAAAAAAAAAAGGGATTTATGAGTTCTGGTGCAGCAGACTTAAACATACCTGCACAGCAGCTATGCATTTCTTATGAGCCCTAAGCCAGTGCTGCTCAAAGTGTTGTCAATAGACTGTTGATGGTCCTGAAACTGTTTAAGAGTCTGAATTGAAACAATTACAGAAAGTGAAAGTAAGGATTTAGAAACTTTTATTGCAAATTTTTATTTCATAACATTCAAACAAATATGTAGGGAGCTTCTTTCCTTGGAGTGAGTACAGATAAGTTTGTTGTTAAACATGTGGTGAATTGCATGTTAATTGAGCTGCTTAGAAAAGCATAGCTATATTACATTCCAAACTGTGATAGTTTAATTAGTTATTTATAATCCAAAAGTCCATAAAAAGCTGAGAATATGCAAGCATCTTTTGCAAATATTCTTTCTATTTTTTAAAATTTAAAAACATTTATAGGCCTGGTGCAGTGGCTCATGCCTGTAATCCCAGCACTTTGGGAGGACGAGGTGGGCAGATCACTTGAGTTCAGGAAGCTGAGACAAGCCTGGCCAACATGGTGAAAACCTATATTTACGAAAAACACAAAAATTAAGAAAGAGGTCCAGTTTCAGTTTTCTACAGATGGCTAGCCAGTGTTTCTAACACCACTTATTAAAAAGGAATTCCTTCCCCCATTGCTTGTTTTTGTTAGGTTTGTCAAAGATCATATGGTTGTAGATGTGTGGCATTATTTCTGAGGCCTCTGTTCTGTTCCAGTAGTCTATATATCTCTTTTGGCACCAGTACTATGCTGTTTTGGTTATTGCAGCCTTATATTATAGTTTGGAGTCAAGTAGTGTGAAGTCAGCTTTGTTCTTCCTTACAATTTATATAAAAATTAATTCAAAATGGATTAAAGACTTAAACGTAAAACCTAAAACCATAAACACTCTACAAGAAAACCTAGGCAATATGATTCAGGACATAGATATAGGCAAAGACTTAATGACTAAAACACCAAAAGCAATAGCAACAAAAGCCAAAACTGATAAAGGGGATCTAATTAAATGAAAGAGTTCTGCACAGCAAAGAAACTATTATCAGTGAACAGGCAACCTACAGAATGTGAGAAAATTTTTGCGATCTATCCATTTGACAAAGGATTAATATCCAGACTCTACAAGAAACTTAAAAAAATTTACAAGAAAAAAACAACCTCACTGAAAAGCGGGCAAAGGATATGAACAGGCACTTATCAAAAGAAGACATTTATGTGGCCAAAAAACATATGAAAAAAAAGTTCATCATAACTGATTGTTAGAGAAATGGAAATCAAAACCTCAGTGAGATGCCATCTTAACGGCAGTTACAATGGTGATCAATAAAATGGCTGTAAACAACAGATACTGGAGAGGATGTAGATATAGGAACACTTTTATATTGTTGGTTGGAGTGTAAATTAGTTCAACCATTGTGGAAGACAGTGTGCCAATTCCTCAAGGATCTACAACCAGAAATACCATGTGACCTAGCAATTTCATTACTAGGTGCATACCCAAAGGATTATAAATCATTTTACTATAAAGACACATGAACATGTATGTTTATTGCAGCACCATTCACAATAGCAAAGAGTTGGAACCAACCCAAATGCCCATCAGTGGTAGACTGGATAAAGAAAATAAATGTGGCACATATACACCATGGAATATTATGCAGCCATAAAAAAGGGTGAGTGTATGTCCTTTGTAGGGACATGGATGAACCTGGAAACCATCATCCTCAGAAAGCTAACACAGGAACAGAAAACCACATACCACATGTATTCACTTATAAGTGGGAGCTGAACAATGAGAACACACAGATACAGGGAGGGAAACATCACACACTGGGGCCTGTCAGTGGGTGGGGGCTTAGGGAAGGGATAGCATTAGGAGAAATAGCTAATGTAGATGATGAGTTGATGGGTGCAGCAAACCACCATGACACGTGTATACCTATGTAACAAACCTGCATGTTCTGCTCACGTATCCCAGAGCTTAAAGTACAATAAAAAAAAAAATACAAAAGTTAGTCTGGTGTGGTGATATGTGCCTGTAATCCCAGCTACTCAGGAGGCTGAGGTAGGAGAATCACTTGAACCCTGGAAGGCAGAGGTTGCAGTAAGCTGAGATCACGCCACTGCATGTCAGCCTGGGTGACAGAGCAAGACTCTGTCTCAAAAACAAAAAGAAAACAAACAAACAAATCAAAAACCAAACAAACAACAACAAAACTCATTTATAATTTAACATTAATTAAATTAGAGAAGTTAAATGTATATAATTTGTATTATTTATTTGACCCTTAATATATTCCTTTTTTTCGGGCCAAGGAACACTGTACATTTTTCTGACTGTGACAGTAATAACCAAACAATGATAATGGAAGTGATTTTGAAATATTGACTACTAAATAATTTGTATTTGTTTATAGAAATATAATCCCTCATACACTGGCAGTGAATTTATAATTGAGGATGAAGCATGAAATGTGAATATCATAGAGCTTTATTTGTACAGATGTATTATCGATTGAAGCAATAAAACTATGAAAGCATAAATGAACACCTACATAAAATATTTTTAGGAATTTAAATCCCCAAAATGTATTGTAACAAAGTATATTATTTTTAAAACCTGACAAAAGCAGGATAGAAGCTCACTATTTTGAATACATCATTAATGTTGTGAGGGCTTCTTATAAAGTAGGACTTGGGTTGTTAAAAGTATAAAAATGTGCAATTGTTGATAGATTAAGAAAAAGCTACATTGAATATTTTGCATCAAATTATTGGAATAGCCCATGAGAAAGAGATATATCTAATATTACTTTTCAAGGACATCAGAGAATAATGTATTTGGAAATCAGCTGATTATTTGGTTAAGAAATTTATAGAATATGGTTTGCAAGGTGATTTCCATTGCAATTTGATGAATGCATAGATGTTCAAAATTACCTTTTTGTTTTTTGAAATGTGTCATTTGAGTGTCTAATGATACAGAAAAATTTAGTTTTTTTGACAACAAAAAAGCTTTAGGGCTATAAAAGCATGGAGAATTACATGCACAAATATTTGGTTTGGAGTTGTCAGTTTTATGTAGGATTTTATTTTGCAGTCTAGATATCTGCAATGACTGTTATTACGGAGATTTTTTTCATAAGTAAGAAGTTAAAGCTCAAATAGAAATGAAGACTGCTTCCTTCATTAAGAAAGCCTTGCTAATGTAATCTATCACAGAAACAGATCAAAAGACAAAAACCACATGATTATCTCAATAGACGCAGGGAAGACTTTTGAAAAAATTCAACAGCCCTTTATGCTAAAAACTCTCAATAAACTAGATATCAATGGAATGTATCTCAAAACAATAAAAGCTATTTATGACAAACCTACAGCCAATATCATAGTGAATGGGCAAAAACTGGAAGCATTCCCTTTGAAATCTGGCACTAGACAAGGATGCCCTCTCTCACCACTCCTATTCAATACAGTATTGGAAGTTCTAGCCAGAGCAATCAGGCAAGAAAAAGAAATAAAGGGTATTCATTTAGGAAAAGAGGAAGTCAAATTGTCTCTATTTGCAGACGACATGATTGTATATTTAAAAACCCCATCGTCTTAGCTCAAAATCTCCTGAAACTGATAAGCAACTTCAGCAAAGTATCATGATGTAAAATCAAAGTGCAGAAATCACAAGCATTCCTACATACCAATAACAGACTAACAGAGAGCCAAATCAAGAGTGAACTCCCATTCACAATTGCCACGAAGAGAACAAAATACCTAGGAATACAACTAACAAAGGATGTAAAGGACCTTTTCAAGGTGAGCTACAAACCACTGCTCAGCAAAATAAGAGAGGACACAAACAGATGAAAAAACATTCCATGCTCAAGGTTAGGAAGAATCAATATTGTGAAAATGGCCATACTGCCCAAAGTAATTTATAGATTCAATGCTATCCCCATCAAGCTACTAATGACCCTCTTCACAGAACTGGGAAAAAATGACCTTAAGCTTCATAAGGAACCAAAAGAGAGTCCACATAGCCAAGACAATCCTAAGCAACAAGAACAAAGCTGGAGGTATTACGCTACCTGACTTCAAACTATACTACAAGGCTACAGTAATCAAAACAGCATGGTACTGGTACCAAAACAGAGATATAGACCAATGGAGCAGAACAGAGGCCTCGGAGGCAACGCCACACATCTACAACCATCTGATCTTTGACAAACCTGACAAAAACAAGCAATGGGGAAAGGATTACCTGTTTAATAAATGATGTTGGGAAAACTGGCTAACCATGTGCAGAAAGCTAAAACTGGGCCCCTTCCTGTCACTTTACACTAAATTTAACTCCAGATGGATTAAGGACTTAAGCATGAGATCTAACACTATAAAAATCTAGAAGAAAACCTAGGCAAAACTATTCAGAACATAGACATAGGCAAGGACTTCATGACTAAAACACCAAAAACTTTGTCAATAAAAGCCAAAATAGACAAATGGGATCTAACTAACCTCCAGAGCTTCTGTATAGCAAAAGAACCAATCATTAGAGTGAACTGGCAACCAATAGAATGGGAAAAAAATTTCGTGATCTATCCATCTAACAAAGGGCTAATATCTAGAATCTACAAAGAACTAAAAAAGATTTACAAGAAAAAAACAAACAAACCTGTTCAAAAGTAGGCAAAGGATATGAACAAACACTTTTCAAAAGAAGACATATAAGAGGCCAACAAACATATGAAAAAATGCTCATCATCACTGGTCATTAGAGAAATGCAAATCAAAACCACACTGAGATACCATCTCACACCAGTTAGAATGGTGATCATCAAAAAATCTGGAGACAACAGTTGCTGGAGAGGATGTGGAGGAATAGGAACACTTTTACACTGTTGGTGGGAGAGTACATTAGTTCAACCATTGTGGAAGACAGTGTGGCAATTTCTCAAGGATCTAGAAATAGAAATTCCATTTGATCCAGCAATCTCATTACTGAGTATATACCCAAAGGATTATAAATTGTTCTATTGTAAAGACATATAAACACGTATGTTCATTGCAGCACTGTTTACAATAGCAAAAACCTGGAACCAACCCAAATGCCCATAGATGATAGACTGGACAAGGAAAATGTGGCACATATATACCGTGAAATACTATGCAGCCATAAAAATGACGAGTTGATATCCTTTGTAGGGACATGGATGAACCTGGAAACCATCATTTTCAGCAAACTGACACAAGAACAGAAAAACAAACACTGCATGTTCTCACTGAAAGGCGGTTGTTGAACAATGAGAACACATGGACACAGGGAGTCTGTATGGGGGGGTGCTAGCGGAGGTACAATGGAGGGTGGGGAGGTTGGGAAGGGATAACATGGAGGGAAATGCCAGATATAGGTGACAGAGGATGGAGGCAGCAAACCACATTGCCGCGTATGTGCCTACGCAACAATCCTGCATGACCAGAACCTAAAGTACAATTGAAAAAAAAAAGAGAAAGCCTTGCTAGGAAAAAATTGTTACCCAATCTAAACAATATGCTTACTGATGCTGTAAAAATTATGTTATATATAATTTGTTAAAACTTATATTATTTGCTTAATTATGTGATAATATAGACATTGATCATAAGCAAATGTTATTGAATGCTGAAGTATGATGGCTCTCAATGTTTGTTCTACCAAACAAGCTCTTAGTGTTTCTGCTGGATTAGAAAAAAAAATTGGATCTAACTTTGCAATGTTAGTTTAACTGGCTTACTTAGTCTAAGATGTCTTGTATATTTATAATAATCTTAATATTTACATTCAGGAAAAAACACATAATTTTCAATAACAGATAAAATCTGAATTTAAAAATATGTTACTACATTTTATATTTTAACAAGTTTTAATGAGGTGATTATTTTAATATTGACTATCTGTTTGAAGTTTGCACCACTTAATGAATCTGATACAACATTGATTATTATCTATTTGAAGATCTATTCATGGGAGAGTCACAATTTTGTAATTTTTAAATAAGTAATATCCTTAGTTGGCTAAAATTATATTAAAATTTTCTATTTTTGTGAATGTATTTCACAAAAGTATGCTACATATATTTTGTAATTAGGTACAGTTGTGTGCCACTAAAAGGTATTGATGTAATATTCTCTGTATTAATTGTCTATACATGTAGTTCAATGAACATAATTTTTTTTAACTTTTATTTTAGGTTCATGGGTACACACACAGATTTGTGATAGAGGGAAATCATGAGGGTTTGTTGTATAGACTATTGCATCATCCAGGTACTAAACCTGGTACCCAACAGTTATTGCTTCTGCTCCTCTCCTTCCTCCCAACCTCCACCCTCAATTAGGCCCCAGTGTGTGTTGTTCCCTTCTTTCTGTCCATAAGTGCTCATCATTTAGCTCCTACTTATCAGTGAGGACGTGCAGTATTTGGTTTTCTGTTCCTGCATTAGTTTGCTTAGGATATGGCCTCTCACTCCACGCATGTTTCCACAAAAGACATACTCTCCTTTTTTATGGCTGCATAGTATTCTCTGGTTTGTATGTACCACATTTTCTTTATCTAATCTGTCACTGATGGGCATTTAGGCTGATTCCATGTCTTTGTTATTGTGAATAGTGCTACAATGAACATACACGGGCATGTGTCTATATTGTAGAATGATTTATATTCCTCTGAGTATATATCCAGTAACAGGATTGCTAGGTTGAGGTTGTAGAGTAGAGGGAACACTTATGAACACAATTTTTATAATTTGGAATAATTCTATTTCTATTTCCTCTGATAAACCTGTCTTGATAATTATTAACATTGATTTTATATCTGTGAAAATCTGATAATAAAAAATTAGCATCTGTATTTTAAATGCCTTTTCACTAGATCATTCTTCTAGTAACATTTTTTTTGTATTCTGTGAAAATATATTATGAATATATTGGAAATAAAAGCTACTTCACTACAGACAGTTTGAGAAGCATTAAAATAAATGATCAGCTTCCTGAGGATAGGGTAAGACATGCATGTATGCATTATCATTATGATCGTATTGTTCATGCTGAACTCAGAACCAGGCATACAGCAGATGTACAGTACATATTTATTAGAGGAATCAATAAAAAATAAATCAATTAACAAACCTGTCAACAAGAAAAATACAAACAAAAGGAGTAGGCCATAGCCGAAGACTGTGAATAATGACTTTTTCTCCAAAGCTTGGTTTTATGAAGGTTCAGAATAAAGTTTACAGAAGTCAGTTGATTATACTTTATTTCAGGTATCTACAAAGCAGTAGAAGAGGTCATTTTGAGATAATACATACCTGAAATTGAACGCAGAATTTTCTGATTCCAAATTCATGTTCTTTGTTCTACCAAGATGCTTCATTTCTTATATGGGCCTGATGGAATTTTTGCTTTTATAGGTCCATGTGCATTTTGCTTTGCACCTAAAAACTTAGTTTAATTAAGTGTAATTTATTCTCTTAAGAAAGTTTAAACATAGAAATGTTATATGGTTAAAAATAATTGTGCCAAAGTATTCATAAATTCAGACAAATACAGAAAAAAAGTTACAACAATTATGTCTTCATATTTAACATGTGATAAATATTATCACTCCCAACAATAACAAAATATTGGGAAAGTTTAAAGGTTCATCGGGTAGTGAAATGTAAGGACTAGATATATAATTTGTTGATAAATTTTTATTTAGCAATTTCAGATAGGTACTCAGCTAAAACATATGAAAAATACATTGCAGTTTTTTACTCTACAGGTGTTCCTTTAAAATCCAGTATAATTATAATGTACTTCACAAATACATACAATAAAAGTATAAACACAGTTGAATAAAAGATAATAAGTGAAACCCAAGAGGTACCGGGCACTGAACTTTAAACCTTTGTAGGTATTTTCTCATTTGTTCCTTCTAACAGAAAAGTATGGGCAAAAGCAGGCCTGACATTAACAAAAGCTTAGTTTCTTATGAAATATATAGTATTGCATATAGGTCCTACCAAAAATCATGATGAAAAAATTGATTGAAATAATTTAAATAAAATATAACAAAGCACTTTAATGAATTGATCTTTTATAAAATTAATATAGAATATCATATTTCAGATAGAATCTGAATTCTGACTAAAAGACGTATCAGTTTTCCCACAGAGATCACAGGTGGCTCCTCACTCTATTTTTCTTCCACCAGGTTGAGTCAATTTTGCTTTCTTAATATCTCATAATTAATTCTGTTCTTTGCATCCCACTCTTTTAATTTAACTTTGGCCCACATCATCACTCATGTTGATTACTGCAAGAGTCTCATAAAAGATCTTGCTTCTTGCCTCTCTGTGAAACATACTCCACACTGATTTTTTTAAAAATGCAAATCAGATTAGAACATGTTCTAAAATAATTCTTAATAGATTCTAATTATCTTCAGCATAAAATTTGAAGTATTTGCAACAGTATAAAAATGTATTGGTAATAGCCCTCTAGCTTTCTAATCTGCATCTCCTATTTTTTCCCATTTCTCCCCATACTTAGCCAACTTAAACTCTTTTCAATATCACAGCACACCTGGCTCTTTCATTTTCTGTGCATTTCACATGACATTCCCTCTACATAGAATATCTTCTCTCCAACCCCTTCTTTGTTTCTAACTCATCGAACATCACCTTATCCGAGTAGCTTCCTTGACTCATTATTCCCAAGTTCTAAACACCCTGACAAAATGTTCTTGATATTTACCTCTCTAATGAAAATTGTCAAACATTAATCTTAGTGCCTAGTAGCTAGTCTCAGTAGCAAAATATAGACTCCCCTTGGGTACAAGATATTTCTTTAAGTTTTTAATATTTTATTATTATTATTTGAGAAGGAGTCTCACTCTGTCACCCAGGCTAGAGTGCAGTGGCGTGATCTTGGCTCACTGCAACCTCCACCTTCCAAATTCAAGCAATGTTTCTTTTAAATCTTCATTGCCAGTGACTTGTATGTGACAGGCACATACGAGGTGCTTGAGAGCTGAATGAAGAATAAATGAGGACAGAGTAACATAGGAGCAAATGGCTTTCCAGTCCTCTTAAATTACCTTTTTTATCAGCATCTTTTCTGTGGTCCCTTGCAATTTTATGCAAATTACTTTCTGAGTGTTCAATTACAAGCACAATAGCTATCCCAAAAAGAGTTACTTTTTATTGGAACATTAAAGATTACTGCTTTGCAGAATAGGATTTTGCGTAATTTGGCAGTCTACAGAGATTTCCAGTTGTGGATGAGTCTCTTTCCTGCTGAAATCGGCACTACTGTGAAAACCCTGCTTTATAAAGTTATTACTAGGCTCATCAGGTTTCATATATGACACCTAAACTGATATAATAGTTCCATGAAAATCTGCCATGTGTGGCTCTCTAAGCTGATTGTCGTTTGTATTATTTTACAGAAGAGGCAAATAAACCACTCTCACATAAAGCATTGTTCATGTATAGCACTCTCTTATGATGATACAGAATTGCAAGATGTACAGTTAGATTTTAGGGCCCTAAGATTTTGATTTATCTGTAGAAGAGAAAAGGAAAAAAAACTAGATGGTGCAATAAAAATGGGACAACACCCTATCAATTAAATCTTAGCAATACACATTCACACTGTCATATGCTGAGACATATAAATACAGGAACGATGATATCACTACTAAATAATGGCTCATTGGGATGCAAGTTTGCTGAGAAAAGAAATTCTCTCCCATACTTTGCTTACAGAGGCAAACAAGGAAACAATGCTAACACCATTTAATACAAGTTAGATTTTTTTTTTTAAAAAAAGAACAAACAAATTAGAAATTTTCCAGAATTGTTGTAATACAACTGGTATTCTTACACAGTACATTAAATGCTTCTTGTTGTTTTGAAAGAATAAATGCATTGACATTGCAACAGCAATCTCAACTATTGAGTTCAGCAACAAAAGCCTATTGAATATATTCTATGTTTCTTGAATCTTGTGCATTTGACATCTCACCATACTTCAAGAATTATGCTAAATATTTATATATGTGTTTACCAGCAACTACCTTAGAATAAACACTCTGTTCCTTAGAGGAATTAATAGGTGTGCAATAAAATATGCAGTAGACATTTTTACCTGTTTTTCAAAACTCTTGTAGTCAAGGGAATTGTAGAGCTATTCTGAGATCATTTTAGGATCACATAACTCTCCATATGATGGGGTCTTTGAATTATAATCAAAGCCCCGGTAGAAAGAATCCTGGTTCACTCAGCCTCATGTAACAGGAACATTCGTGAACTCATGTCTTAGTTCTGCATCTGGAGCATGGGGATGTTTTCTTCTTCTGTGGCACTATCACTGTCTGCATTGTATGATAATGACTGTGTACATATTTACTGGAAACATACTCATCAGCAGGACACAGGAATTTCCAGGCCCAGGTAAGTAATATAAGAGAAACTTCAGTTTAACATATGTAGCGTTAGATCCCAGTGATTATATTCTTCTTAATATTTCTTTGTACCTCTATTTCTCTTTCCGTCTCTGATACCACTTTTTTTTCTCCAAATTTACTCACTGCTTCCTAGCAGCTCTTTTCAGACTCTTTCACTAGTTTATACTTCAGACTTACATTTGCTTTCGTATTCTGGAGTCCACTAGAACAGAAACTCCATAAAAGTGAATAATCGTATAGTCTTTCACTGCTCTATTACTGATAGTGCAATAATTCTATGCAGCGATAAATTCTCCATGAATCATTGTTGAATAATAGAAAATGAATGATCAAGGTAGATCCTAGGCCTTTTTTTTCAGTGGAGCTCTCTCTGTATATCTCATGCGTAACATGAAGTGCTATGCATGTACTAGGAACTTGTTTTCACTTTTGACCCTTATTCACTCACATATCCCACTTGTTGCAAAGTATCCTACAAACACTAAATAATAGTGTGGTCCTTACATTTGTATTCTTCATACAGCCTGCTTATTCACAAATTGTTTTCTCTTACTTAATTTTTGTGATGTGGATTCTTTGCTTAATGTTGAGATAGGTTTTCAGTTAGCAATAGCTAATTTATCATTTGTCTAACTATAAATTTATTTTATAAGATTCAGTGTCATACATATTATACATATACTGCATAGTATATTGGAATGGGGTGAGCAGAGGGCCTAGGATTCCTGCAGCAGTAGCCAGTGACATGCCTGCAGGCAGGGGAGTAAGGGGAGGAAGACCCAGGGACCCGTAGAAGAACCAGGGTGGGGAACAAGAAAGGGTTTAAAGATCAAGCTTATGTTTTCCTAAAAACAGCCTTGGGCCGGAATGCAGAGTTTCTGGCTACCTTACACAGTCATTACTTTTCCCTCGAGACTCAGTTCTATCACCTATAACATGGGCATGATTAGTCCTTCTGCAAGGTAATTAATTTGTTCTTCATTAGTCATATTTAGGAGTTTCTATCAGAGTTCAAAATACTATGCTTAAGCCACCTGACCTTATTTTGATCCCACAAATGTTCTTGATCATATACTTGTACATATAACCCTCTTTGTATGGAAAATTATTCTTTTCCCTACATATCTCTTCACTCTTTCCCATCTCAAATGAAACGCCCCTTCTTGATGGAATATTTCTCTGGTCTCACAATCTAGGTTTCATCCTTTTAGTTTAGATTTCCCCCCCAAATCCTAACTCATGTAATACTCCTATTTATCTTTGAAATATTAGAATGAATGTCACCAACTCCATAATATTCATCTTAGATTACCCTTGTGTAAACCGTCCACCATCATGCTCTCATTGCATCCTGTATTTATTTTCCTACTTCTTTCAAGGCTTATAGTGTACTATCTGTGTGAATATTCAGTTTTTTCTACTAATCTGTAATCTCCATGAATGCATGCATTGATTTTATTTTGCTCATCATTTAATTCCCAGTGGCCTATTATAGTTCTTGATGTGTTGTAGGTGCTCATTCATTCATTAATAGCTGCGAAGAGCATAATTGATAATCTACTTCTGTTTTCATTTAAAGGATTTACTTGAAATATATCCCTAGATGCAGAATTTTTCTCAAAAAGTCTCTGCACTTAAATTTTGGTAGCAAGTGCCAAAATTTTAAAAGAATAATATGTTATGGTTTTGTTGCTATGCCTATTGCTAATTGAAAGAGAATGATGTTCTATCCAGGAGACATAGCAAACTCAGATCAAGTATTATTTTCAGATAATCAATTCAGAGAGCTTTAAGAGATCACTGAAGCCAGGGTATACATGCATAAGGTGCAAAAGCTAACCATGTTTTCAGGTGCTTCATAGCACATGGGGTTAATGACTACTGTACTGGCCAGCACAGCTCTAAATACTACTCAGATAGTTATTATAGCAAGTATGTCTGCAAAAACAGAACTGTGTCTCTTTCCTATAAAAAATCTACATTGTATTAATAAGCATATCATATATATATATATATATATATATATATATATATATGCATGTCATATATATACACATGGGCAAATAATACTGTACTTAAAGCCTTGAATGATTGCATCAAAGAAAATCATCTAAGTAAAACTTATGTTAAAATATAAGAATATAACTTGATGAAAAAGAGAATAGCATTCATTTAAGGCAGCAGTTTTCAGCCTTGCATGCACATTAGAGTCACGTGGGGAGCTCTTTAAAAAGTTCCATGCACAGACTGCAAACCTGTCAGGATGGGACACAGTCACTGAGATTTTTCTCCTAGTTATTCCACTGTTCAGCCAGCCATGAATAAGGGCCGATATTACAGCAAGTGACAATTCCTGCAGTAAATAGAATAAAATATACTATATGTTCAAAAGCAAACAACACTTTTAAAAAAAAGTATACAGCACCATGTTTTCTTCCAAAACACAAATTAATTTGAAAAAGAGTTAACTGGTGTTCCATTTATTAGTGTACATTCCGAGGCCTTTCTCATCTTTGTTCCCACCTAACTTTCCAACACTCAATACGATATATCTTGGACTTTAGTTACAGATGAACTAAAATTACTTTAGAAAGTTCACTTGGTTAGATATTTGCTTTAGACAAAATAATTAGACATTAGTATGTAAGATGAATTGCCAAGGGCAGGAGAGAAAGGAAGATTGAAGAGATGAAAGCAAGGGGATTGGATTCTCAAAAGCTGCAGTGGAAAAAAGGAGAAAAGTATTTGCACGTGTTAGCCTTTATTATTTTCATTACTATAACAATTCACATATAGATATATTTTAAAAACTGTTAACTCTTATCAAGAACTGTTAACATCTATGTCATTTTATATGCTTGTGAAGGATGAGATTCATTCACTTGTACCCACTTCCCTTAATGTAGAAGAGGAGGACAATGTGAGGAACAAGTCAGAGATGACTCCAAAATTCCTAGTATGGTTGATGATGCAAAATATAATGCCGCGAACAAAAAAAATGGAATTCAGAAAGTTGTAGAGAAAAGCATGATTAATCTGTTTTTTTTAAAGTTGATTATTTTGCCTGCAAGGCATCCAGGAAAAAAAAAAAGAATATATATGAGGTCAACTGAGCTGAAAATATAGATTAGTCTATACTACATAATTTGCTAGATATTTTGCCATTTTAAACCTTTGTAATTTTGCATCATCTTTTTCTCAGGGACATGTATGTTCCTTAAGCACTTTTAATTATTCTACAGAGTAATTGTAATTGAGTAAACTTAGTAATTACTTTTGAATGACCGATAAAATTGAATATAGAAAATGATGACCTAATATTCTCCGTGGTCCTTCTGAGAAAATGGTTTGGACTTCATATTCATATCACAAATAGAACTTGAACTATAAAGAAGTAATTTACAGCATAAGGAGTACAGTTTAGGTATAGAACAGAGGTCACTTAAGAAACTGAACTCTTGCTTGGTTACTTATTAGCCTGGTTCCTCTGGGCAGAAAAAAAAAATTTTTTTAATGCAAAAATGTCACTTTTCTTTTTTCTATATAATCAAGCTGTTACTGCGGCTTGTATAATTTACTCCGGAGGGTTAGAATTAGGAAATGTCAGCATCTTCACCCTAAATGTATCCCTTGCCCAGGCCAGGAATACAGGAGGTAAAACCAGTTCAGAATGAAACCTAGTGTCTGTCAGGCTCCCCTGCTTTTCAGTAATAGTTATGTAGGTGAACGGCAGGCAAGTCCCACATAAGCAAACTAGCATGGTCCCCGCTTATCTATGTTTCCCTTTCGTGAGTTTCAGTTTTCCATGGTTGATGGTGATCCAAAAATATTTTAAAAACTCCAAAAATAAACAATTCCTAAGTTTTAAATTTTGCACCATTCTAACTATTGTGATGAACTCTCAAGCTGTCCTGCTTCCTCCAGCGTGGGATGTGAGTCATCTCTTTGTTCATCATATTCACACTGTTAAGCTACCTGCCCATTAGCTACTTTGTAGCCATCTGGGTTATCAGATCCATGTCTAGGGTATCATAGTGCTTGTTTTGAAGGTCATTAGTAGCCTAATACTGTGTCACAATGCCTATGTCATTTCTGTGAGTTCATCTCCTCGCATATGAATTTTATCACCTCACATCATTGCAAAAGGAAGGATGAGTATAACATAATTTTATTTGAGACAGAGTCTTGGGCTGTCACCCGGGTTGGAGTGCAGTGGCATGACCTCGCCTCACTGCAACCTCTGCCTCCCAGGTTCATGCAGTTCTCACATGCCTCAGCCTCCTGGGTAGCTCGTATTGTAACAGAATTTCAGGGAGCAGGGGAGTCTCAGCTCCCTTGAGAGGATGTTCTTCCAGGTTCTTGGTCTCTCATTCACCCAAGAATGGGAGGGAGGACCCCACCAGGCATGGTGCACTCACAAGTAAATATTGGACCCCAAAGAGTTTTGCAGAGAGTCATTTATTTAGGCTGAAAAGGAGAAAAAGGAGAAAGAAAGAGCTTCCACGAGATGGAGGAAGGGGATCCACATATGGAGTCCGAAAAGCTGTGGAAAAAGGGGACTTTTAGCCTGGGAGAAATTCTCTTCCCCTTTTAGTTTTCTGGTCCTATGAAAGGAGTTCCTTTACACTTCCGCTGGAGTGAGTGATCTTTGATTCTTTCCCATGGGCACCAAAGTTTAAACAAAGGCCTTTGAGACCCTGGATGGAGAGGTTGGGGGGCAGGAAGGCATGGTGCTGGGAAGTTCTTGCCCTTGAAACTAGGCCCCCTTGTGAACCCGAGAAGAGAATACATTCCCTCAGTATTACAGGTACGCAGCAGCACCATACCTGGCTAATTTCGTTTATTTCTTTTCTAGAGATGGGGTTTGGCCATATTGCCCAAGCTGGTCTCTAACTCTTGAGTTCAAGTGATCCGCCTGCCTTGACCTCCCAAAGTGCTGGGATTACAGGCATGAGCCACTGCACCTGGCCTGGAAATACGTTTTTAAATGTCCTTGTAAGTTTGCAAATAAAAACAAATATTAAGACTGTAGAACAGGTTAGTAAGAAAAATAAATTGACTATATAAACTGAGTATCTCTATAATATCTATGAGTAAAAGTAATGCAAAATATTTATCATTTTTCTTTTCAAAATGAATACTTAGAAGACAATCGAGGCTATAATCTTGAAGTAAAAATTTCAAGTTTAATTAATTCCAAAAGCACATGTAAATGTGAAAGGGTGAGAAATTTGTTTACATTAAAATCCAAAGACATCTTGTCTTTCCCTTATTATTAAGGGACTAAAGAAGTTTCTGTAGATTTTAAGTAAATAATCTAGGCAATAGGTGATGGGTTTTTAAAAGTCTTCTCCAAGCAGTGACAGAGTTTGACATATGAAACCCATTTGTCTTCATTATCTGTAAGCTGGAAGAATAAAAATTGAATTTAGACAAATACATTAAACATACCAAGAGACGTGCTAAGACACAGTGTGTGCCTTCATGAATTTAGAATTAAAATAAGTGACATTAATTAAAATAAGTCACTTGTTTTAATTCTAATAAATTGTCTTTAATAAGGAAGCCTGAGGCAAAATCACTTATTTTCTGGTCATCTTCTCAATACTCTTTTAAGTAGATGATAATTCTTTCTTTTTAGGAACTATATGAGAATACGTGGTTATTTTCTTTTATGGTTTGTTAAAATGCCACTAATAGGTTTATCATGAGTTTCAGTTTTCCATGGTCAGTGGTGCTCCAAAAATATTAAACAAAAAAATCCAAAAATGAACAATTCCTAAGTTTTAAATTGTGCACGATTCTAAACATTGTGATGAAATTTCGAGCTCTCCTGCCTCATCCAACATGGGATGTGAATCATCTCTTTGTTCATCATATTCACACTGTTTATTCTGCCTGACATTAGTTTTTTAACTAACTGACATTATAATCTTTGACTATTTTAATTGGACCAAATATTGTGAATTTATAAAAATTAAAATTACTCAGCAATTAACAGGTGCACAAGATAAGCAAACTGAAAATATATATGGAGAATTTGTGTTCAAAATTACTATGAACTTAATGGATCTAAGATAATGTTCAAATTTAAATGCTAGTGAAGTGGGGAGTATTTTACATAGTTTAGTATGAATCTCTGAATAATGCAAAATGTCCTCAGTTAGACTTAGGGAAATTGAAATTGAAATATGATGTGTCAAGTTCTTCAGGAAGAACTAGGAATTTATTTATCTTCCATGTTAGGTCTATTATGAAGACATGGAATGAAAAAGAGTGTAGGATGTGCAGCAAAAGTGGGCAAAGAGATGAAAAAGAAAGGAACAAGAGAAGTCTAGGAAGATGGAAACAAGCAAATAGTAGCAGAAGAATTGCCTTCAGTTGTACCTATGTTGCAAAAAAAAAAAAAAAAACCACATAATTTCATTCTTTTTGATGGTTGCATAATATTTCATAGTTTATATGTATGTCATATTTTTATCCCATCCACAACTGACAGGCATCTTGATTAATTCCATGTTTTTGCAAGAGCAAAAAGTGCTGCAATATACACATGCATTCATGTATTTTATGGTAGAACGATGCCGGAGGGCATTATCCTAAAGGAATTAACTCAAGAAAAAAAAAAAAAAGTATCATGTGTTCTCATAAGTAAGAGCTAAAAATTGAGTACATGTGGACACACAGAGGAGAGCAGTTGACACCAGGGCTTACATCATGGTAGGGAGTGGGAAGAGATTGAGCATCCAAAAGCTACCTGTTGGGTACTATGCTGACTACCTGTGTGAATAAATCATTTGGACACCAACCCCAGTAACACACACTTTACCCATGTAATAAGTTGACACGTGTATCCCCAAACCTAAAATAAAAGTTGGAAGAAAACAATTTTTTTGATTAAGAAATAATGAATAAGTAAAAGCCACAAGAAGTTTTTGGGTAAGAAATCGAAGGGAAAAAATTGTAGCAGAATAGATGAAATGGAAAAAAATGGAATCAAAAAAAAGAACA
>PVKP010008211.1:0-40313 GCA_004027715.1 Plecturocebus donacophilus | reverse complement strand
ATCCTAGCTACTCGGGAGGCTGAGGCAAAAGAAGAGAATCGCTTGAACCCTGGAGGCGGAGGGTTGCGGTGAGCCGAGATTGAGCCATTGCACTCCAGCCAGGCTACAGAGCGAGACACTGTCTCAAAATAAATAAATAAATAAAATAACATTTCAATGTAAAGAAGTATGAGAGGGAAAGAAGCAAGGGGAGAAAAAGAAATGTGGAAAAAGAAGAGAGAAAAATGTGGGGAAAAAGATGTAAATGAGGAATAATAAAAGGGAATAGGAAACAAGTCTGAAGAAGACAGAAAAAAATTGTGATTTATGGGATATCTTCTATTTCAAGTAACTATTCAAAATATATATTCTTACTTTAAATCTTTTAAGAAAAAATTATATAATTTAATAACTTCATTGTCTTGTAAAAAAATAAATGTAAAGAATATAAGAATGACAGAACATGGTATAGCCACTTTATAGATATAGTATAACATACTTTTATTTATTTAGGATGGCATTTTGTTTCGGTTTCTTTGCACAACTAATTTTCAGTACTTAAAAAATGCTTCTCTATATCTTGTTATGGGAAAAATCTTGTAGCAAATGATACCTATTTTGAAAAAAACTATTTAAAAAATATTTAAAAAGAAATTTTAAAAATAATATTAAAATTTTATTTAGAGATTAAAAGTTTTTAGACTAAGTATAGATTAGGACTAAAAAAGATGAGTGTTGTTTTTAAACATTTGATACAAATGCATTAAAAATTCAGAATGTATAAAGACCTGTCAAAGGACTGTAGTAAATTTGAGATATATGAAAGCTTCCTGATGGGGACAGAGAGAGGAGGAAAATATATGCTTTATGTCATTGGTGGTAAATAAATATAAATTTATCAATTGTGAAAGCATCTATGGCTGTTCATACATTTTAGACTCCAGGAGAACAAAATAGTGAAAGATTTATTGTGGGTTTTGTTGTTGCTGTTCTTGCTGTTTTGGTAACTGCATCTAAAATAATCTAATGTTCATCTTGTAAAATGTCTCCTCAGGCAAGAACTTGAGGAACCCCATGAATGCTAAGATTCGTCTCAAGATGAATAATTTCTTTCTAATGTTCTAGCCCTGCAGCCTGGGAATAGTGGGGGTAGAAATACTGTACAATCAAACAAAAGGGTGGTACAATATTATGTATCAGAAAGAATAAAGAAGAACATTTTGGCTATTCCATTACCAGAGATTTCAACAGCAGCTAGAGATCTGGGTCATACTAGAATGATCTGACATTAACTGCAGAATGCACAAATTTATTTCTAAAAGGTTTAATGCTTCTATTATGCAGATAAACTGACAGAAGAGTAACAAACATTTTTTTGACTTGTTCCTGATAAGTTATTTATTATAATGCTTTTTTAACATAAATGCTTTAAATTTCAAGTAGCTTTACTTTTACTGTTTGCATTTTATTTCTGGTAATTTAAAGTTTTCCAATACCCTATTAAATTGTAGACAAATATCACTGTATCTGATTTATCTGTAAAAATAAGAATGACAGTAACAAAAAACTACATTGAAGCTTACTTTAGAGTTATTGTGCAACCTGACTGTCTTTAATTATTATCATCAATATTTTTGTTTCATTTGTTTTTATAGAAATTTATTTTTTTTTCTGTGGCACAAGTACAAATTTTGAAAAATACATCATCATTTAATATAGTTATCTTGGAAAGGTACTTAATGTTTATTGATATAACATTATCTTATTAAGATCCAGACTGTGAAGAAAAGTATTTTTATTCAAAATGAATGAAAGAGCAATATTTTACCTAAAAATTTTGAAGATTATTATATGTCATCTTAGAATATTTGTGTAGCAAACCGCAGTGGCAGATGTTTACCTATGTAACAAATATGCAGGTCCTGCACATGTACCCCAGAACTTAACATAAAAGTTAAAGGGACAAAAGAATATTACAGATATTAATGAATAACCATTACTCTCTATAGCATAGTAATAAATGTTCAAATGGCTGTCAAATAAAAATAAAGAAAGAAACCCCGAGTTTACTCTAATTTCTACAAATTCTCCCACCATGGTGTATTTCAAACTACCAATTTGGCATTCCTGAAAACTGAGTTGGAAAGAGTTGTGCCAATTGGCTCCAGTGATCTGGTGTGAGCCAGCTCTAGGGCATCAGTGATTATATCTCAATAATCTTTGGAAGGGACACCATACATTTTATATAACAGAGGTTAAATAAATGTTCATTAAATCAAGCAAAATATGGTGTTTTTAAAATTACACTGTATAATTACAAGTGTAGATTTTAAGATGGGTCATCAATTAAGTAAATAATTCATTGTCATTTAATACTTCTTCCAATATGGTGGAATACTTCTTCTACCATATAGTTGATTAATAAGATTCAACACTTGCCACTTTTCTTGAAGAATCTCTAAGGAAACTACTTTCCATCCTGGTTCTGTAATATATTTATTCTCTCTCACCATTATACCAATATATCCATATAGTCTGAACACATACTCTTCTGTTTTTCTTTGTCTATGTTTACATATATTCTTAATGTATACTCACTGTGTTTCTTGCATACACTTAATACACATCTCTTTAGATAATCTACATATATATATTTACTTCTATAATTTACGTATACATGCACACATACACTTATCTGTACTGATTAATGACATTACAGATGCCTATTTCTTCTCATTTGTTTATTGAGGTCTAAGTTGTTTTTTTTACCATGATGTCAAGCTTGGCTTATAATTCACAACTTGAGCTAAACAGTCTAACAGATGAGTTAGATATGTTTAATGCATAATATAAACTGATCTTTGCTAAAATTATTAGATTTTTTGCTATTTTTATAAAAAGTAAAAGTTAAGTATAAGGAAGTTTCCAAGTTCTTAAAGTGATTGTTCTTAGGATGGCAATGGTGATAAAAGGGGAGGGGGAACTTCAAATTTCTGGTGCAGGAGATAAAATTTGTCAATCCACAATTTAGTTTTTTAATGGTTACCAACATGGAGTCAAAGGTCAATCTGAGGATTAACATTTCTATTCTCTAATTATTTTGTTCTTTCTACTTATAAATTAATTGAAGAAACTTTAATGAAATGCAGAAAAGTAAGAGAGGACAATAAATATGAGGGCAAAAACAAGAGTCTGTTTCAGGCTAAGAAAAGAAGAGATAATGTAATCCCAATTACTCGGGAGGCTGAGGCAGGAGTATCACTTGAACCAGGTAGTCGGAGGTTGTGGTGAGTCGAGATTGCACCATTGCACTCCAGCCTGGTGACAGAGGGAGACTCCATCTCAAGGAAAACAAAAAAGAAGAAATAAAAAAATAGAACTTGGCATAAGAGAGTTACCACAATTGGTCAGTTTAATAGTTGACAAAGCAAGTAAAAACAAGTGATACTCTCTTTTAAAGAAAAGTACCATTTTATTTGTCAATTCAAAAATAATATAACTTATTCTCATAGCCTTATTCAAGGTAGTTTTCTTTAGAAAATCATTAGATAAGTGTCATCTGTGGATTAAATATAACCACTTAATGATGTATTCATATAAGTTTGCAATAAAAGTTTGCATTATATATTATGGCAATATTTTTATATGATATTTATTAGCCCAGTCCTAAAACTTGCTAATCACCAGTAAAACCACACCTCTTGTCCTCAGTGAGAAAACTGTAAATAAGATTTACAGAAATAAAAAAAAAAAAACGTGTATTTCTAAAATGTAATTTTTCATTGTGATCAGAAATAATTCTAATGATAAGCACCTTTGCAAAATTGAAAATAATGTTGTTTTTCTTTTTTCAGGTTCTCCTTCTAACCTTTGAGGCTTGTATTCAGTGGGCAACAGTGAGAAGTTTATGAAGCCTTGTGAAAAACATTTAGTCAGGTAATGGGTAGCAAATAATACAATTTTGAAGGACTTGGAGAAACATGTGAGGTCAAGAAAGGGTTGACTCCACAGTGTACTATGAAATACAGCAATCAATTTTTGTCTTCAGCCACCTACTTTTATTTATTCCATGCTGCTTTGATTCTCTCCTCCTCATATCACAGAACTCTTTCTTCCTCTCATGTACTGCTAAAATATTGCCTGAACATTTTGATCTTCAGCAAGTTGAATTCTTTGGAATGTTTTTTAGTGTTTTAGTTGTAGGGAACCAGCCCCACATCACACTTGTGGGTACCCTGAGTTTGGCAGCTACAAAGGAATGAGAAAAATACAGATTAAGAGAGAAAGTGGGACCAGGGGGCCATGACTCATTACTGGCAGAGACAGTGAAGGCCCTGAGCTCTGATCATTCACATTATTTATTGATTACAATCACTTTGATCTACAGGGTAGGGGTGGAGTGATGGTGGAGTGAATCAGTGAGCTGGAACTGATGTGTCATCCTAAGGATTGATAACAGTGGTGATTTGGGAGTTTCACAAAATAAGAACATGTGGTTATCTTTAGCTTCTTATCTATGTACAGCTGGTGGAACACGTACCTTACAAGGAGGCTACAAGTCTGGCTACGTCATAGGGCTATGAAGGGGTTTTATGTCTTTGAGCACAATGTTTATGGTAGCAGAGCCTGGGTCACCCTGCACTGGAACATGTGACGTGGAGAGGCCTTCGTCCGCAGAGGCCTCCTGCAGCCTTCCGCAGTTTGTTGTTCCTTGTTTATGTGTTGCTCATAACCAATCTGTGTAGGCAGTCTGTAAGCCCTTTCTCCTTTGCTGCTTTTCCCAACAGTTGGTGTTGGCTAGGAAGGCATCAGAATACGGTGGGAAAAGCAATGAACCAGAGGTCATTTTGTGTAGTGTGTGTACATTTGGTTGGGCCTTAAAAATGATAATGCATCAGAAGTATTTAAAAGTAAAAGAAAAATAAAACTGGATACAGAACTGGGAAAACTCTGTAACAGAATGTATAGGGAAAAGAAGAAAGCATATCTATTTTATGGAGCAGTTTCTGAATGCATAGCAACATCTACATGCATCTGCTATTGCCCATTGCCCAGAACATGGTGGTGTTGGAACATGGTGACACAGAACCCAGGAGCTAGCAGTATCATGCAAGACAGGCTGGCAAAAAGTCACTCCATTTCATAAAATTCTTGTATATATTTGACATCAGCCTAACTTAGTGAGTCCAAAAACAGAATTTTGTTTACTTGGAAGAATAGTAAGAAAATTTGGCAAGAGTGCAGTTCAAAAGCAACCAGAATACTTGGAAGGTCTCTAGATATGGAAAAGGACCAAAGCACAACTAATCAATTAATCAATTAATTTAGAAATATAAAAATTAATTTCAGAAATTTAGAGCTAGTTGGAACTTGTAAAAAGAAGAGTTTAGTGCTGATTGTTAGAATATAGCATGAAAGCTACCTGATCTAGGGTTGTAAGATTCAGGACATTTATTTAAATTTGATTTTTAGATAAACATTAAATAACTGCAATATTGGAGACATATTTATATTTGAAAATCCATTGATTATCTGCTTCAAGTGTAACTATCTTCCTTGTATTTTTATTTCTGAAATCTGGCAATCCTAATTTAATGACAACTGCATGTGAGAAGCTAGACTTGTACATTACACAAGACTTTGATATGCAAGAAAGACAAAGTTAGACCAACAAGGGTTTGGAATTTCACACATTTGTCTGGTCCTTGGCCATCATTGTTTGTCACAAGAGCAAAAGGCATCTTAGGATTCTTTAAGCCAGACTAGTTAATCAATGTATCAGAATTCTCTGCTACAAAGAAAATAGGGTTCAAAAGAGAGGAAAATGCTAATATTATATTTTAATGTCTTGAATAATATTACTACTAATAGTAGCCTGACGTTTTTGTAGTTTATGGGGAAGGATGCAAAGCATAATAAACCATTAAATTTAAATTATAATGCCTCTAACCTTTACTAGCTATGTCATTTTAGGTGACTACTTCATCTCTTTTTTCCTTGATATACTTACACAATGAGAATAATGATAATAATAATATTAATAAGTACTAATAATGATAATATATTTCATTAAATTGTTGAAAGAATCTAGTTAATGGATGACAAATGTACAGAGTAGTTTCTGGTACATATCAAATACTCAATAAACATTAGCCAGTATTTAATGTGCTCTGTATTCCAGGCATCATGATAGTTAAATTTGAAACATTTATCGTTATGTGTATAGACACAGATTATTACGCACACATATATTATCTATGTACTGACAGCTGAGAGGGAGTAAAAGCAAAAAAAACAGTAGTAGTAACAAGCATTCCTAGGTCCTAGTGTTTCTAATATCATCTCCAATAAAAGGAACCAGGCTCCTTGAAGAAATAGCTAATTCTTCTAGCACTGGAGAGAAATTTAAAAATGAGCATGGTATTTTGTATTGCCAGAAAAATAGGAAGACCTCAGTAAAAGGGCAGGAAAATGAAGTAACATAATGATAGGACATATTAAAGAGACATCAACAAACTGAAAGAACTTCCAAGAGGAAAAGCTAGAACAGGCTGAGTGTGGTGGCTTATGCCTGTAATCCTAAAACTTTGGGAGGCCAAGGAGGGAGGATCACTTGCATCCAGGAGTTTGAGACCAACCAGCTTGGTTAACATGGCAAGGCCTTGTCATTACAAAAAATGAAAATAAAAAGCTGGAACAATTAAAGTAATGAAGAGTGTTCAAGTATAATCCAAAGTAAAAATAAATATTCATAATTCAGTATTGATATAAATATATAATTGGCTTCATAAAGGGAGAGGAAGAAGCAAATTATCATTACCATATAATTTCAAATAATTTATAGAATAAGAGTAAAACTCTTCTCTAAGTGGGGACTCTGCATAGTGACTTCCTTCCAAAGAGTACAGTTTAAGTGATTGGGATACACAGAATTTTATTATGGAGAAACCTGACAAACCCTACCTTAGTTAGGTGGTCAACATTGACATCAGTAGTAATAAAGCATGTTGATTTCATGTACCCCTGGTTTGATATAATGAGAATGACAGTTCACCTCTCCAAAACAGTTCATCACAGTCTAGTAATGAAAAAAAAAATCAAACAAATACCAGCTGGAGTGTACAAAATACCTGTTCCACACTCCTTAAAATTCCCAAGGCCTCTAAAAATAAGCAAAGTCTGAGAAACTGTCACAGCCAAGAAGATTCAAAGGAAACATGATGTCTACATGTAGTGTGATATTTTGGATGTGACTATGGAACAGAAAAAGAATATTATGTAAAAATGAAAGCAATCTCAAGTACAGATTTCCATTACTTACAAAATGTTAATATATTTTTAGTAATTATAAACAATATAGCATAATACTGTAAGATATTAAATACATGAAATTGGATTTGAGATATATGGAAACTGTTCAGTCTCACAATTTTATGCAAACATTAATGTATCCTACAAAGCACTTACTTAAAAAATCTATATATAAATATATAGTTCATCTATATTTGAGTATTTGATTATAAATTTATGATAGATACATAGATATATAGATGATAGCTAACATAGACCATGGATTTGAATTCTCTAAAACATCAAATAAATGACATCATTCACCACATACTATTCTAATTCTCAATCTTTTCAAACAAGCAATATTTTAGCAAAAAACCATTATTTCGATTCCATGTGGGTATATGTGGCTATGTGACATTCATTTTAAAGAAATGTAATTGTAATGGCTCTGTTGCAATTTTTTCCCCTTCTTGTTTTGATACATCCTTAAATTGCTGTTAATGTTTTTACTGAGTAATAGAAAATACCCATGTACAACCTAGATGAATATTACTAAATTGCACTTTAATGTATGCTCCCACAAAACGTGTATGGGTGCTCCTACTTCTCCAGAGCATAGTCAAAAATTAAGTTGTTAGATTTTTTAAAAATACTTTCATTTTAATGCATGTGACATACTATCTCAATTCCTTTTATGAATCATGGTCCTTTATATTCTGTGAGGCAGATTTCTTATACATTTCATATTCATGCCTTTTTTGTCATATGTTTATGTATTTTGTCATGTTTATGTCTTTTGTCATAAGTTTATGTATTTGACAGTTATATATGCTAGACAATGATATATTCTAGATTTAATATTTGTCAGTTATACATGTTGTGTATATATATGTACTGCCTGTTGCTTGTTTATTCATATCACTAATGCTATATTTATTTTGGGTGGAGTGGTAATAAAATTTATCTTGGAATATTATTAGAAAGTTTGAGTAATTTGATCCACCTAGAATTTTCTCTAGTGTGAGTTAGCAATCAGTCTCCAACCTCCTACCCTTCATATACGTTATAGACCAGTACATTCCTTCCATGCTGGCTTGTAATTCTATGTTATAAATTAATCTTTAAAACAGAGAGAGAGGATCACGAGGTCAAGAGATCAAGACCATCCTGGTCAACATGGTGAAACCCCATCTCTACTAAAAGTACAAAAATTAGCTGGGTGTGGTGGCACACACCTGTGGGAGACTGAGGCAGGAGAATTGCTTGAACCCGGGAGGTGAAGGTTGCGGTAAGCCGAGATTGGGCCATGCACTCTAGCCTGGGCAACAAGAGTGAAACTACGTTTCAAAAAAAGAAACAGAGAGAGAGAGAGAATCTCTCATATATATTGCCTATCATATACATATATATTTACTATAATATCCTATGTATGTGTGTATGTATGTCTATCTGTCTGTCTTTCTATATCTGTACTTTCTATGGTATTTAAATGTCATAGTTGTTTATCCCTGAAGCCAAAAGAGACATAAAATATTAGATTTTGAACTTTATCTCTGTCACTGAACACTAATACAGGGAACTTTCATTACCTGTTAATTGAAGAAATAGTAATGTATCTTTCTTTTTGAAACCAATTTAAATTAATATCTGGGGGCCTAATTTAGTTCATACCTTACGGCAACTATTCAACAAATAAAGTTTTTATTAACCCATTGGTCTTTGGAATCATGTTGTATTGGACTGCATTACATTATTTCCTTCTCTTTTATGTATTGGAAGGTGGCAGATGTAAAAGGGAACCACAAAAGCACGTATAATAGAAAGATGAACATATTCCTATGTGATGATTTGGAGAAAGGAATTTCTATTTTCTCATACTTCCTAAGTAATTGCAATATGCAGAAAGACTAAAAAAAATTACCATAGTGGCTAAAAGGGCTTGGTAGAAATAAAGAGAAGAACCATTAGTTAAAAATTGCAACAGAGGCATACAGGTTAAGTTAATGTATATGCTGGCCAGGCGCGGTGGCTCAAGCCTGTAATCCCAGCATATTGGGAGGCCAAGGCAGGTGGATCGTCTGAGTTCAGGAGTTTGAGACCAGCCTGGTTAACATAGTGAAACCCTGTTTCTACTAAAAATACAACAAAATTAGCCGGCCATGGTGTGTGCCTATAATCCCAGCTACTTGGGAGTCTGAGGCAGGAGAATTGCTTGAACCCGGGAGATGGAGGTGCAGTGAGCCAAGATCATGCCATTGCACTCCAGCTTGGGCAACAAAAGTGAAACTCCATCTCAATAATGATAATGATAATGGATATGCTAAATGTTGATTTTAAAAAAGGTAGCACAGCAGCAAAGTAAGATGAAAAACAGGTAATTTGGAATTTTTTTTTTTACTTTATAATTCTGTTCATTTTATCTGCTGTAACATGAAATATGTTATTAATAGCAAATTAGGTTGAAGTAACTTATCTTACTCATAAGTATTTTACACTTCTTGAACCCCACATTTATTCCTAAACTAATTTAGTTACCATAAAATCTATACTTTTTATTTGTGTAATAACACTAGCTTAGTCTACAGTGACACTGAAGATATAGGCAAGAACAGCATTCCCACCCCATCACCCATATACACATCATGCACAATTAACACGTTTCCCATATATTGGAAAGGTGCTTGGATTCTTTCCCATTTACTTCCGCATTGTTAAAGAATTCTTATTTTCATTTGTATAACAGATTCAGAAACTACAATGCTCCTAAAAACCAAGAACACAGATTACTGCATTTCTGCCACCTATTTACAAAGATGACTATCAGTTTTCCCTGGTGCTTTGCACTCTAGTACAGCATCGCCCTTGTTTTATATTTCAAATTGTGTTACAAAATCATGATGAAATGACTGAGGGGAATCTTTTGGAGCAGTTTTATTACCTCACATGGGAGAAAATAGCAAAATAAATCAACAAAGCAAACGTGTACTAAAGCAAGTACAAACAACACTTATGAATGATGAAAGTAATGGCATGGGATCTAAAGCTACTTATCTCTATAATGACTTTTTTACAGCAATTCTAGCACCTGACCATTGAGGGTGAATGGAAACAAAAGTCACCTTTGAACAATTCTCTTTTCATTAGTGTTTATGCCTGTGGTTTAGTAAAGGTCCTAGCTTATGGTATGCATTTTTAGATGTAAAATTTTCTTTTCTGAAATTTTCCTTGTTTTGTTTCCTAAGAAAATCATTAAATTATATGCGTTTCCTTTTGCTAAAAGAACCACTTTCACAGGTGGCATACAGAGATATTTTTACCACCGTTTTCTGCTTTTAATATTGCTTCTACCATTATAATTGTGACTTATTTCAAGAAACATCAAAAACAATTCATGTACATGTTTGTTTTTACACTCATCAGTTATAATTTGTTGACATGTGCATATTACATGAAATAACTATACATAATTTCCTAAGAAGTGACTGTAAATTTGCAGGAAACCTGAGCACCGTGGTGTGCTAATTGAGACCTTGAGTCTTCATGTGATGTCTGCAAGCAAGTTTCCTATGCAGATGTTTCCCCTGCTACTTCCTGAAAAAAAAGATACCATATATACATACATCATACACACATATACATATATGTATACAGACTCATCCATAAACATGTATACCCCATTTTGCTGTGCTTCACTTTATTTCATTTCGCAAGTATTGCATTTTTTAAAAAGTAAAACTTGGTGGCAACCTTGTATAGAGTAAGTGTATCAGACCCATTTTTCTAACAGCATGGGGTCACTTAGTGTCTTTGTCTCATGTTTTGGTAATTCTCACAATATCACACTGTTTCGTTATTATCATATTTTTTATCCTAATATGTTACTATGGTAATTGTTTTGAAGTGCCACAAGCCACGCCCATATAACATGGCCAAATTAATCAATACGTGATGTGTGTGTTCTGACTGCTCCTCTGAATAGCCATTCCCCTATCTTATTCCCTCTCTTTGGGCCTCTCTATTCCCTGAGAATAATATCAAAATTAGGCCAATTAATAACAATAATATCAAAATTAGGCCAATTAATAACACTTCAGTGCCTCCTATATCTTAAAGTGAAAGAAACGTTGCATATCTCAAACTGTAAATCAAAAGCTAGAAATAAGTTCAGCAAGAAAGGCATGTCAGAAGTCGAGATACACCAAAATCTAGATCTCTTGTGCCAAACAACTAGTCAAATTGTGAACTCATAGTAAAAATTCTTAAAGGAAATTAAAAGTGCTACTCTAATGAACACACAAATGATAAGAAAGGAGAACAGCTTTATTGCTGGTATGGAGAAAGTTTTAGTGATGTGGATAGAAGTTCAAAACAGCCATAATATTCCCTTAAACCAAAGCTTAATACAAAGCAAGGCCCTTATTCTCTTCAATTCTGTAAAGGCTAAGAGAGTTAAAGAAGTTGCAGAGGGAAAGTTTGAAGCTAGCGAGGTGAATCAATCTCTGCTAGCTTCAAACTTTAAGAGGTTGAAGAAAAGAAGTCATTCCCATAACATAAAAGTATAAGGCACAACATCAAGTGCTGTTATAGAAAGTTATTCAGAAGATCTAGCTAAGGGCTATACCAAACAAGAGCTTTTCGATGTAGACAAAATAGTCTTATATTGAAAGAAGATGCCATCCAGGACTTGCATAGCTAGAGAGGAGAAGCCACCAATATTTAGCTGGCTTCAAAGACTGAAAGAAAAGGCTGGCTCTCTTGTGAGGGTATAGCTTTAACTGGAAACCAGTGCTTATTTACAAATCTGAAAATATTAGAGCCCTGAGGAATTATGATAAACTACTCTGCCTGTGCTGTATAAATGAAGCAATGCCTGTATGAAAACACATCTGTTTACATCATGGTTTATTTAATATTTTAAGTCCACTGTTGAACTCTACTTCTCACAAAAAAAGAGATTTTTTATTGTAAAATATTTCTCCTCATTGATAATGCGTATTGGACTGCAAAAGCTTTGATGGAGATGTACAAGGAAATTAAATTTATTTTTACTCCTGACCACAGAGCATCACTCCTGCAGGCCACGTATCAAAGAGTAATGTCAACTTTAAAATGTTATTATTTAAGAAATATAACTTGTAAGGTTATAGCTGCCATATATAGTGATTCTTATAATGGATTTTGGCAAAGTAAGTCAAAAACCTGCAAAAGATTCACCATTCTAGGTGTGATTAAGAAAATTGAAGATTCATAAGAAGTCAAAATATCAATATTAACAGGCTTTTGTAAGAAGTTCATTCCAACCCTTATGGATAAATTTGAAATGTTCAAGATCTTAATAAGGGAAGTTACTATAGATGTGGTAGAAATAGCAAGAAAACTAGAATTAGAAGTGGAGCATGAAGATATGACTGAATTACTGTAGTCTCACTATAAAACTTGGATGGAGAGTAACTTCTTTTAAATGAGCAGATAATGGTTTACTGAGATGGAATCTACTCCTGGTAAAGATACTGTGCAGATTGTTAAAATAACAACAAAGGATTTAGAATAGTACATAAACTTAGTTAATAATGAAGTGGCAGGGTTTGAGATGATTGCTTCTTATTTCAAAAGAAGTTCTTCAGTGGGAAAATGTTATCAAACAGCCTTACATGCTATTCAGGAAAGGAAGAATACATAACGTGGCAAACTCCATTGTTTAATTATTGTAGTAAGTTGCTACAGCAGCTCACACCCTGGTTGGCAACAAGCACTCTGATCAGTCAGCAGCTATAAGTATCAAAGAAAAACCTTCCAACAGTGAAAAGATTAAGACTTGCTGAAGGCCTAGAAGATTGTTAAGATTTTTGAGCAATAAGATACTTTTAAAATTAAGGTATGTACATTGTTGCTTCAGATGCAATGCTATTGCACACCTAATGAACTATAGTGGCCTGTAAACATAAACTTTATATTGACTAGAAAACAAAAAAATATTATTTCACTCACTTTATGGAGATACTTTGTCATGGTGATCTGGAACCAAATCTGAAATATCTCCAAGGTATGCCTGATACACACACACACACACACACACACACACGTTACACGTGTATGTAATGTATGTGTGTAGATATCCCTCAGATATTTGCTTAGCTTTCTTCCTTACTTATATGTCACTTTAAGACGGACATATTCTTAATTTTCTCCAGGATGTTGAGCTGAGATGTAAGTGTGATGTAAGTGTAGGCATGAAACTCATACTGTGTTACAAATAAATTTTATTTAGCACATATTCCCTAATTATCTGCCATGCAACTAGTGTAACTGTTCATTAAGAAAGCAATTTGGCCATATACACCATAGAAATAGGTGTTTAGAAAATTCTGATATTGACAAAATGTGTCCATATAGAATGTTTTATTTTTCCCACAGATGCAGAAACTTGAACTGGAAGAGTAGGAAAATGAACGTTGTATTGCTGGAATCTAGAGAATTGTTTTAGAAACGTGCTTAAAGTGATAAAGAACTTCCAAAAGAAAGGTGAGCATTTCTGACTTCTTTATTTTACCCATTGAGGAATTATATTAGTTAATTCTACCCTCTCCAGGTTTCTTAAACATGTAGAAAACCAGGCCAAGACCTGGAGACAGAACAAGTGCTAAGCTGTGTGACCATACGTTTGCAGTATGTTATATTTGTATAAATTTTGAGAAATACAGTCATGCAGTTTATGTTCAAAGATATAGAATGGAAAATTCCGAACAGCTCACAGTTAGCAGGTATTTCACAATGAGAATCTGAAGTGGAAGTCTAACACACCCTTGCAATTGCTGGAATTAGATTTGAGGACAAGTAGAGTAAAGAAGTTATTCTCTGTATAATCATCTTGACTACAGCTGATGAGAGTAAGTTGAAAAGAAATGTACAGACTTTCTGGACAAACACAGCCATATGGGAGTAAACATGTCCAGTGAATAGAGATGTATGCACAGAGCAGAGAGTAGAAGAGATTTGATAAGTAAATATTTGGAGGTAGCTCACCTGAATTAAAACTTCCACAGTTCTATATTAACATTCTCTCAGCCCCAGTGATTGCTTCTATAAATTACTGACTCAGATAGACCCATAGTCACTTGAAAATAAATGAAATTATGAAATTTATTTATAGCTACCACAAAACGGAGACTTGGAAGAAAATAACATAAAAAGTTATGAGAACACTCATCAGTTAAAAAATTGCAATGAAAACTGAAATCTGCAACAGATATTTCTCCTCATACTAACACTAATTTATAAAACATAGCAGCTTTAGAGTAAGTTCAAATGAAAATTTTAAAAAGTCAAAGAAATATAAAATATTTAGGACTTCAGAAGTGAAATGAAAATAAACAAAGCTATTAAAGGAAAGCTATATAAAGAGACACAACTTCTAGAGTAAACATTGCTAACACTGTCCAGAAGGTTGGGCTTCTGTGAAAAAAACAAGCAAAATAAATGGAGAAGAATGTAGAATGAAGAGAAAGATATGGTAGAAAAGGAATACAAACTAGAACTTACAAGTATGTAATTGTTTCTATATAATTATAGAGGATGAAAACATTGAAAGATATATAGAGAACATTTCTTTTAAAATATGAAAAGAAGCTGATGTCAAATGCACATCATATGCTAGGGAAAGTCGATATAGAAAAATCTGCACAGAGTCTGATGAGGTTATTTGACTTCAGGCATGCTAAATACCCTGTGGACATTCAGGCCTAAAAGCTTCTGTCCTCTGGAATTTAACTATTTTTATGGCAAGGCACAGTCCCCAAAGAAGTTAAAGCTATGAATAAAGTATTTCCGGTGTTGGGGAAGGGAGAAGTGGTATGAGGCAGTTGATGCTCATCCAAGACCTAGTTCCTGTAAAAAGGAAAAAGTCATTCTCATGGACTTAAATCCTTATGGAAAGCCTAATGCATTAGAAATTCTTGTAAATTACAAAACTCATAGCCCGCAAATTAAAAGACACATTTGTAAAAGATCTTGGGAAAGTAAAACGTATAAAAATTTAAAAATATTTTAAAAAGTTAATGGCCAGGTCTTTATAGATCTAAAACAAAAAGGAAAAAGAAATATATGAGAGCTTCTGGATGTAACATTGAATATGTTACAGACCAGGAAAATAGATAATAATGTATCTCAGAAAGTACTAAGTAAAAGTACTAAGAACTGGTGAGACAGTTGAAGTAACAAAGGCTACTTGGAGTTATGAAAATACAGCTATTTTCCCTCCTGTTTCTAACTCTCAAGAGAAACTGCATACGGTAGATGTATGTATTTGTTATGATACTTAGGGCATCATGGTAAACATCATAGGATCTAAAACAATAATACAAACAATAAGGCTGGAGATTTATTGACTGTAGGCCTAAGTGAAAACCTGTTAATCTCCTTTTTCATAAGGATAAATTTTCTAAAAATTTCAAAATTGTTAAAACAGTGGCTTAAGTACCTTATTAATCATTATAAAAATAATAAATATAATACCAAAAATAATATGAAAATTTGAGAAGGGGGACAAACGAAAGGGATGTCAGATGAAAAGTCAGTCAGTCCTTTGTTTTATTGCCCAGGTCCCAATTCATACCTACCTACATTTTCAGTTACTCTTGCTTAATTTCACCTTTTCTTTTCTTTTCTTTTCTTTTTTTTCTGAGACAGAATTTTGCTCTTGTAGCCCAGGCTGGAGTACAGTGGCGCGATCTCAGCTCACTGCAACATCTGCCTCTTGGTTTCAAACAATTCTCCTGCCCCAGCCTCCCGTGGAATTACAGGCAAGCATCACCACACCCAGCTAATTTTTGTATTTTTAGTAGAAATGGCATTTCACCATGTTGCCCAGGCTGGTCATGAACTCCTGACCTCAGATGATCTGCCTGCCTCAGCCTCCCAAAGTGTTGGAATTATAGGCATGAGTCACCACACCTGGCCAGTTTCAGCTTTTATTTTTTTCGTGTCTTTACTGAACATTATTTTTAAAATTAGATAAAACAGAAAGAAGATATTTAAAAGTTGCATTCTGTGATCAGTGGTAAGAACTTTTTACTGACACTGTTTCTGTTGTTCACCCTATGTATATCTAAGACTATATTTATTTGTTTGCTTTTTATTTTTTTTTTTGCATGATACCAAATCATTTTGAAGAGTACAAATCTAAAAGCCATTTATCTATCCTTGAACAATTAAATTATTTTGGCAGGCTAGTGGAGATTGAAGTATTTGAGTAATCTTGATTTCAGCTGCATCACACTATCCTTAGGCTTTTATATTTTTCAGTAAAAGAAAATTAATTTGCATAATATAGAAAAATTAAAAGACTCCAAACTTTTCTTCAAAATTGGGCATCAAAAATAAAATTCCCAGAGAGCTTACGGCTTCTTCTGATACTGCTAAGGCTGGATTCCTCAAGACATAACACATCCCTGCCTTCTTTTCATTGTAAATTTGCAAAATTATTGACTGCTTCACTCCCCTAATTGATAGAAGGAGCTGCATACATTAGAATAAGGTTGTGGTGGACTCTTACTTTCCAACTTAAAGAAAAAAAAAGCTTTTAGGAAGTAAAGCAATGTATTTGATAAATATCAGTTGGAAGAACAAGGCACTGTAGCACAAATCCAGAGTTACACAATCAAGGTAGGTTAGTATTATTTACTGTATCAGAGGTTTAAATATGAACCAGCTGAAATTAATTTCTCAATCTGTATATACAAATTATACCAGGCTATGTTCAAAATTTGAATGTATTTATCAATTTTCTGAAATACATGGTGGGATTTTTTTTTAATTTAAAGTTCACAAAATTTAATTAAATTTTTTTAAAATTTAATTTTAAGTTAAATGTACAGATTTGCTACACAGGTAAATTTGTGTTATGAGGTTTGTTGTTCAGATTATTTCATCACCCAGGTATAAAGCCTAGTAGCCATTAGTTATTTTACCTGATCTTCTCCCTCATCATAACCTCACCCTCCAATAGGCCCCAGTCTGTGTTGTTTCGCTCTATGTGTCCATGTGTTCTTATCATTTATCTCCCACTTATAAGTGAAAACCTGCAGTATTTGGTTTTCTGTTCTTGCTTTAGTTTGCTAAGAATACTGGCCTCCCAGCGCCATCCAGGTTCCTGCAAAGGACACGATCTCCTTTTTTTTTTTTTTTTTTTTTAACTTTAAGTTATGGGATACATGTGCTGAATGTGCATGTTTGTTACAAGGTATACATGTGCCATGGTGGTTTGCTGCACCTATCAATCCGTCAACTAGATTTGAAACTCTACATGCATTATGTATTTGTCCTAATGCTCTCCCTCCCTTTCACCCCCACCACCCAACAGGGCCTGGTGTGTGAAGTTCCCCTCCCTGTGTCCATGTGTTCTCATTATTCAGCTCCCACTTATGAGTGAGAACGTGCGGTGTCTGGTTTTCTGTTCCTGTGTTAGTTTGATGAAAATGATGGTTTCCTGCCTCATCCATGTCTCTGCAAAGGACATAAACTCATTATTTTTTATGGCTGCATAGTATTCCATGGTGTATATATGCCACATTTTCTTTATCCATTCTATCACTGATGGGCATTTGGGTTGGTTCCAAGTCTTTGGATTGTAAATAGTGCTACAATAAACATATGTGTGTAAGTGTCTTTATAGTAGAATGATTTATAATCCTTTGGATATATACCTAATAATGGGATTGCTGGGTAAAATGGTATTTCTGCTTCTAGATCCTTGAGGAATTGCCACTCTGTCTTCCACAATGGTTGAACTAATTTACACACCCACTAACAGTGTAAAAGCGTTCCTATTTCTTCACATCCTCACCAGCATCTGTTTTTTCAGAGTTTTTAATGATCACCATTCTAACTGGTGTGATATGGTATCTCACTACGGTTTTGATTTCTCAAAAATCATCAGTGATGATAAGCTTTTTTTCATGGGTTTGTTGGCCTCATAAATGTCTTAGTTTTAGAAGTGTCTGTTTACATCCCTCATCCACTTTTTGATGGGGCTGTTTGTTTTTCTCTTGTAAATTTATTTAAGTCCCTTGCAGATTTTGGATATTAGGCCTTTGTCAGATGGATAGATTGCAAAAATTTTCTCCCATTGTGTAGGTTGCCTGTTCACTCTGATAGTCTCTTTTGCTGAGCAAAAGCTCTTTAATTATATCCCATTTGTCAATTTTTGCTTTTATTGCAATTGCTTTTGTTGTTTTAGGCATGAAGGTCTTTACCTATGCCTATGTCCTGAAAGGTATTGCCTAGGTAGGGTTTTTGTGGTTTTAGGTTTTACGTTTAAGTCTCTAATTCATCTTAAGTCCATTTTTGTAAAAGGTGTAAGACAGGAGTCCAGTTTCAGTTCTCTGCATATGGCTAGCAAGTTTTCCTAGTATCATTTATTAAATCAGGAATTTTTCCCCCATTGCTTGTTTTTGTCAGGTTTGTCAAGATCACATAGTTGCAGATGAGTGACCTTATTTCTGTAGTCTCTGTTCTGTTCCATTGGTCTATATATCTGTTTTGATACTAATACCATGCTCTTTGTTGATGTCCTGTAGCCTTGTAGTATACTTTGATGTCAGGTAGCATGATGCCTCCAGCTTTGTTCTAACATTGTCTTGGCTATATGGGCTCTTTTTTGGTTCCATATGAAATGTAATTTAGGTTTTTCTAGTTCTATGAAGTAAGTCAATGGTAACTTGATGGGATTGCATTGAATCTATACTTTATTTTAAGCTGTATGGCCATTTGTACAATACTGATTCTTCCTATCCATGAGCTTGGTATGTTTTTCCATTTGTTTGTGTCCTCTCTTACTTCCTTGAGCAGTGGTTTGTAGTTCTCCCTGAAGAGGACCTTCACATCCTTTGTCAGTTGTATTCCTAGGTATTTTATTCTCTTTGTAGCAATTGTGAATGGGTGTTTACTCATGAATTGGCTCTCTACTTGTCTATTATTTGTGTATAGAAATGCCTGTGATTTTTCGCATTGCATCTCGAGATTTTGCTGAAGTTGTTTATCAGCTTAAGAAGATTTTTGGGCTGAAATGATATACAATCATGTCATCTGCAAACAGAGACAATTTGACTTCCTCTTTTCCTATTTGAATAGCCTTTATGTCTTTCTATTTCCTTAACTGCTTTGGCCAGAACTTCTGATACTATGTTGAATGGGAGTGGTGAGAGGACATTTTGTCTTGTGCTGGTTTTCAAAGGGAATGCTTTCATTTTTTGCCAATGCAATATGATATTCACTGTGGGTCTGTCATAAACAGCTCTTAATATTTTGAGATATGTTCCATCAATACCTAGTTTATTGAGAGATAAAGTATGAAAGGGTGCTGAATTTTACTGAAGGCCTTTTCTGCATCTGTTGAGGTAATCATGTGGTTTTTGTCATTGGTTCTGTTTATGTGATAGATTATGTTAATTGATTTGCATATGTTGAACCCGCCTTGCATCCCAGGGGTGAAGACAGCTTGATCTTGGTGGATAAACTTTTTGATGTGCTGCTGGATTCAGTTTGCCAGTGTTTTATTGAAGATTTTCACATCTATGTTCATTAGCGATATTCGCCTGAAATTTTCTTTTGTTTTGTCTTTGCTGTTTTGGAATCAGGATGATGCTGGCCTCATAAAATCAGTTAGGAAGGAGTCCCTCTTTTTCTATTGTTTGGAATAGTTTCAGAAGGAATGGTACCAGCTCTTCTTTGTACCTCTGGTAAAATTTGGCTGTGAATTTGTCTAACCCTGGGCTTTGTTTTTGGTTGGTAGGCTATTAATTACTGCCTCAATTTCAGAACTTATTATTGGTCTATTCAGGCATTTAACTTCTTCCTGGTTTAGTCTTGGGAGGGTATATGTCTCTTGGAATTTATCCATTTCTTCAGATTTTCTAGTTTATTTGTGTAGAGTAGAGGTGTTTACCATATTCTCTGATGGTAGTTTTTATTTCTGTGGGATCAGTGGCAATATCCCCTTTATTATTTTTTTATTGTTTCTATTAGATTCTTCTCTCTTTTCTTAATTTGGCTAGTGATCTATCTGTTATTTTTTTTCAAAACACCAGCTCCTGGATTTATTAATTTTTGAAAGGTTTTTTTGTGTCTCTTTTTCATTTCTGCTCTGATCTTAGTTATTTCTTGTCTTCTGCTAGCTTTTGAATTTGTTTGCTCTTGCTTCTCTAGTTCTTTCAATTGTGATAGAGTGTCAATTTTAGATCTTTTCCATTTTCTGATATGGGCATGCTATACATTTTCCTATAAACACTGCTTTAGCTGTGTCCCATATATTCTGGTATATTGTCTCTTTGTTCTCATTGGTTTCAAAGAACTTCATTATTTCTGCCTTAATATCATTATTTACCTAGTAGTCATTCAGGAGGAGGTTGTTCAGTTTCCATGTAGTTGTACAGTTTTAAGTGAGTTTCATAATCCTGAGTTCTATTTTGATTGCACTGTGGTCTGAGAGTCTGTTTGTTATGATTTCCATTCTTTTTCATTTGCTAAGGAGGATTTTACTTCTAGTTATGTGGTCTATTTTAGAATAAATGCTATGTGCTGCTGAGAAGAATGTCTAGTCTATTGATTGGGAGTATATTCTGTTGGTTTTGGAGTTCTGTAGATATTTATTAGGTTCATTTAGTCCAGAGCTGAGTTCAAGTCCTGAATATCCTTGTTAATTTTCAGTCTCATTAATTTCTCTAGTATTGACAGTGGGGAGTTAAAGTTGCTCACCATTATTGTGTGGGAGTCTAATACTCTTTGTAGGTCTCTAAGACTTTGTTTTATGAATATGGGTGCTCTTGGATTGGGTACATATATGTTTAGGATAGTTAGGTATTTTTGTTGCTTTGATCTCTTTACCACTATGTAATGCCCTTCTTTGTCTTTTTTGATCTTTGTTGGTTTAAAGTCTATTTTATCAGAGACTAGAATTGCAATTCCTGCCTCTTTTTTTGCTTGGTAAATATTCCTGCATCCTTTTATTTTGAGCCTATGTGTGTATTTGCACATGAGATGGGTCTCCACAATACAGCACAACAATGGGTCTTGACTCTTTATTCAGTTTCCCAGTCTGTGTCTTTTAACTGAGTCATTTAGCCCATTTACATTTAAGGTTACTATTCTTACATGTGACTCTGTTCCTGTCCTCATGATGCTAGCTGGTTGTTATGCACATTAGTTGATGCGTTTTTTTCATAGTGTCATTTGTTGGTCTTTATATTTTGGTGTGTTTTTACAGTGGCTGGTGCCAGTTTTTTTCTTTGTTTTTCCATATTTAGTCATTCCTTTAGGAGCTCTCATAAGCAGGTCTGGTGGTGACAAAATCCTTCAGCATTTGCTTGTCTTAAGGGATTTTATTTTCTCCTTCCATTATGAAACTTAATTTGGCTGCATATGAAATTCTGGATTAAAAATTCTTTTATTTAAGAATGTTGAATATTGGTCCTCATTCTCTTCTGGCTTGTAGGATTTCTTCAGAGAGATCTGCTTTTAGTCTGATTAGTTTCCTTTTGTAAGTAATCTGACCTTTCTCTCTAGCTGCCATTAACATTTTTTTCCCTTTATTTTAACCTTGGAGTACAACAATTATGTGTCTTGGGGTTGCTCTTCTTGAGGAGTATCTTAGTGGTGTTCTCTGTATTTCATGAATTTGAATGTTGTCCTGTCTTGCTAGGTTGGGGAATGAAGTTTAAAGTGAGAATTCTGGGTTTAAGTTTTTGTTCTGCTGACCAATGGCTCTTTCCAACTGGATATGCTATTCAACCAATTTATACTTCTGTTTTCTCATCCGTGTTAAACGTGAAAATCGATAATTCATGTCACATGTGTGGATTAAGTATGATTCAAACAAAGTGTTTTATGAAGCTTAAGCTTCATAAAAAGTAAGAGTTAACAGCTATGAATGAGATAGATATTTTATTAAAATTGGTTTATAAGGATATTTTTACACAATTCATGATTTTAGTCATTGAGTTTATTATCTACAGATGGGTTGAAAATAATTAAATCAAGAAAAAAACATACTTTTAAGCAAAATGTCCAAGTTGATTTCAGTACGTTAGACTTTGTGCTAATTTGCTACATATAAATTAATGTTGTAAATATAGCATATGTCTCTGAATTTAATCCTAGGAAAATTTATAACCAAATTACTATCTCTGAAGAGCTATGTATTTAACTTCAAAAGGTAAAAGTCTATTGTTGACATAGACTCTCTTGCTTTGTCTGAGATACCTTTATTGCAAACCATAAACTAAAAACAATTTGGACCTCTTCGTAATAGATTTGCTACCTAATTATCTGTAGTGTTGGTATAAGTATGGTTGGAAGTCTTTAAAGTGAGATTTAAAGGCAGTAGTTTAAAATTAAAACTTATTTTTAATTAATATTAAACACTGAGGAGATCACTTTGCTTATTATTTCCAGTTTTCTTCTTCGCTATTTGTCTCCAACTAATTTTTTAAATTTTCTTTCTCTATGTTCTTTTCAAATTATTTTCTGGCTCCCTATTTTACCCTTCTTCACAAAACATGATTGTGCCCAATAGGATTCACATTACAGAAAGAAAAAGAATATTTGGATAGTTTTCCCAACACACAGAAATATACCGCTTGACTCCTAATCAACCACGCTATCCAGGATTCAAGTTAGGAAGTTATTATATTCCCATATGTCATTAACATATGATAATCTGATATCACAAAAATAGGCAAGCAATGTTCAAAAAATATTTCTTCAGATAAAATATGAAGCAATGTTAAAATATGTGAATGTCAAGGAAGCATTCAGCACCAGTAGAGTTGCTATATCTCATGACCACAGGCTGAATATAGACAACAAGAAAAATCTATGGTCACTTTATAATAAATTACTCTTCTTGTTATTAAAATTAACTGCTGTAAAATAATTTTTAAAAAGAAATCAGGAACCAAAATTTATGTGTAAATGTATGTGCATGCACACACACATACACTAATACATCTATTAATTTCATAGCATCAGCTTCAAGCTTTTACACAGTAAATATTTTAAAATAGTTTCATTCTAACAATAGATGTTGAGAAATGTTTCACAACTGGGTCATGAAAGAACGCTAATAATGAGCAAGAATGGGAATAATTGTTTTAATATAAAATAAAATCCTGATGAAATTAACAAATATAAGAGTTTTTATAATATGTAACCATAAGATGTAATATTTTGTCCCAAAAGACTTACTATAATTATATTTATTTGTCTTTAAGCTGAGCATTTTTTGCCTGAAATATTTTCCCCCTTAGAGACACAGTTTTGAACAGATAAGTAATTTACCACTTTTGGACTTTTTATAAAATATGACCTAAAGAAGAATCAGCACCTGATAGATTGAGAGGTGATTCCTGGCCTTTCAAGTTGCTTCTACTAGTGAACATTGGAAAATGTTTCACTTTCTCTAGTTTAGAAAAGAGTCAATATACATTTTCTGAGCAGTTAGTTTGTTGACATTTTGGGGTCATTGTGCATCATATGATAAGAATTTTTCATTCAGAATAGGGTCCTTTTTCTGTTTTAATTTATCTTACTATATCATATTTTCTTTGGAATAAATTTCAGTAAAATATTAGAGCAATGCAATTTTGAGTACTATAATCTCAAAATTCATAATTCATAATTTAGTTTTTAATTATCTTTGAGTCTTTGTTCTAGGGTTATGAAACTTTATAAAGGGTGAAAGTTTATTTTATCATGCTTAAGTAATTTTTTAGGCATTTAATCATCTTTCAGAATAGGTTTAATTTCTAGACCCATCTAGATAGACTAAGCTTACCCCATCATATTTCTCCCACTAGCTGCAACTAAATATCTTAGGAAAACACATAGAATGCAACCATCGGAGGACTCTGGAAGATGAATCAAAGAAGGAGAACTGAATAAGATGTTTAGGCCTAGATGCATGACCCCAGAAGGAAATAAATAAATTTTTCTTTTTAAAACAAATTTTCTTTTCCTTTTATATCTGTGTATTCTAGACTTTGTACTGTACTATTCCCAGAGAAGAAGTACAAATGGGCATAGATAGAAAAATCTCCTCCCTACCATTCTACCCTCAAAACAAAAATAGTTTACTTTTTTTATACATATATTTTATTGCATTTTAGGTTCTGGGGTACATGTGCAGATTATGCAGGATTGTTGCATAGGCATATGCATGGCAATATGGTTTGCTGCCTCCATCCCCCCGTCACCTATATCTGGCATTTCTCCCCAAGTTAACTTTTTTTAGCTGTGTAATTGAAAAGAAGGAATACATGAGGGATGAGATGATACCCTTTGGACTTCCCTTTTCAATCCAGTTAATGACCAAAAGTAAATGTTTCCTTTCTCTTTTTACCAGCATGGGAATGCTACCTCACCCCTTCCTCATCATGGTGCTATTCTTGTGAGCAGGGTCCTATAGCCAAAAACTACACGTGTGAAAAAGAGACAAATCCCAAAATTCAATTTCCCCAGCCTTGGTGATGGTGAATCCTGAAGTACAAAATACCAGGGACAGTTCAGAGAAGTTAAAGACCCTGCATCCTGTATTCTAGCCAATCTAGCCAGTAACCTCGGAAAGGGTAGAGACTGGCAATTGTATTAAAAGGGACATTTTAATCTCTTTTGTTTTTAAATTATACTTTCAGTTCTGGAATACATGTGCAGAACGTGCAGGTTTGTTACATAGGTATACATGTGCTCTAGTGGTTTGCTGCACCCATCAAACTGTCATCTACATTAGGTATTTCTCCTAATGCTATTTCTCTCCTAGGTCCCCACATCCCCAAAGGCCCCAGTGTGTGATGTTTCCCTTCCTGTGTCCATATGTTCTTATTGTTCATCTCCTACTTACAAGTGAAAACATGTGGTGTTTGGTTTTCTGTTCTTGTGTCAGTTTGCTAAGAATGATGTTTTCCAGCTTCATCCATGTCCCTGTAAAGGACATGAACTCATCCTTTTTATGGATGCATAGTATTCCATGGTGTATATGTGCCACATTTTCTTTATCCAGTCTATCATTGATGGGCAATTGGATTGGTTCCAAGTCTTTGCTATTGTGAACAGTGCTACAATAAACATAAATGTGCATGTGTCTTATAGTAGATTAATTTACAATCCTTTGGGTATATGCTAAGTAATGGGATTGCCATAGCAGATGCTATTTCTGATTCTAGATTCTTGAGGAATCACCACACTGTCTTCCACAATGGTTGAACTAATTTACACTCCCATTAACAGTGTAAAAGCATTCCTATTTCTCCACGTCCTCTCCAGCATCTGTTGTTTCCTGACTTTTTAATAAGCACCAATCCATCTGGCGTGAGATGGTATCTCATTGTGGTTTTGATTTGCATTTCTCTAATGACTAGTGATGATGAGCATTTTTTCATATGTTTGTTGGCCACATAAATGTCTTCTTTTGAGAAGTGTCTGTTTATATCCTTCACCCACTTTTTGATGGGGTTATTTATTTCTTACAAATTTGTTATATTCTTTTATGAAATCCTAAGATTTCTAACAAGCTTCACATATGACCAAAGTAAGTGGCACAAAAGTTTTGAACACTAAATTACGCTATAGACAACTGCCTACTTTCAGACTATCTGTTGCATGGAACACAATTTGGATAGGGCCGAATAGCACAGCAAAGGGTTAAAAAGATTATATTAGAAACAGCCTACTGAAACTGGCCCTGCATGTGCAGTCTGCATCTCAATGGACTGCCTGTCTGCTGAAACATAAGGTTAAACAGTCTCTAAAATATTTAAATGGAATTTAAAGATTGATACATTTTATGTGATATCTCCAAAAGTATTCCAGAATTCTTCACCCTACTAATAACCAGGAACACTCTCTAGGAAATAGAAAATTAACAGAAAGAACCTCTAATTTTATAATTTCCTATAAGTTATTTTAAATTATAAAATATTAATTCAATGTTGATTATGTAAAACTTTTTAAGTATGTTATAGTTTCTGAGGCTACTATGAATGGAATATGCATATATATAGCTAAAATTTCAATAGATAAATAAGGTAGAATTCTGAAAATATTTAAATAATACAAAAGGAATCAGAAAGGGAAAAACAGAAGGATGAAAAATAGATGGAGCTAAAAGCAAACTAATGTTAAAATGCAGATCTAAAATAATGACAAAATGATTAAATTTATATAAATGTTCAAAGGATATCAGTTAAAGATATATTTATTGTATGTATTAAAATGTTATAAAACTATATGCTGTATAAATAAAGCTACTGGAAACATAATCATGTAGACAGCATACAAACAAAAAGATAAAAATGCATATCATGAAAGCATTAATTATCATAAAGCGTCAATGGTTATAGCACTGTCAGACAATGCAACCTAGAATTAAAAAAATTAAAAAGGTGAAAGATTAAACATTTTGTGTTTAACATGTATATAAAGACAAATTGTGTTTATGGATTAGAAGATATATGTAGTTAATATGTCAATTCCCCCTGAGATGATTTATATATTTAAAAATATCACATTCAAAATCCCAGAAGGAATCTTTGCAGATATAAACAAGTTTATTATACAACTCGGAGAGATAAAGAAACAAAAATAGTCAAAACAATTTTGAAAAAAGGACATAGTTAAAGGACTTACACAACACAATTTAGGACTTAGCTATAAAAAATGGTCAAGACATTCCATTATGTCTGGCGGATATTTCATGATGAAGTAGTGGAAAGCAATTGCAAGAAAACTAAAAATTGAGAAATAGGACCTAATTATACTAAAATGCTTCTGCACAGCAAAATAAATAAACAGACAACATACAGAATTGGAGAAAATATTTGCAAATGATGTATCTGCCAAAGGTCTAATATCCAGCATCTATAAGGAACTTAAACAAATATTGCATATACTAAATATCTCTAAAAAGAATAATAATATAGAACATCTTCCAAAGTTTAAAGTAAAAATTTCTTACATATGATGCCAAAAGTGTAATTTAAAAATTAATTAAACTTCATCATAATTAAGAGTTTTGTTATGTGAAAGTCACTTTTAAAAGAATAAGAACACGAGCTTCAGACAGGGAGACATTTATAAATTACATATCGAAAAGTTTTTATCCCGATCATATAAAGAAATTGAATAGCTAGAACATATTGTCATCTGGAAAATAGCAATGTAAGAGCTACATGTCTCTTACATTTTTTTTCTTTTTTTATTGCATTTTAGGTTTTGGGGTACATGTGAAGAACATGCAAGATTGTTGCATAGGTACATACATGGCAGTGTGATTTGCTGCCTTCCTCCCCTTCACCTATATCTTTTCTGTCAACTAGTTAGAAACGATTGACTTTGGTTATTAACACTTTAAGGAAGAGTATTCCCTCAACGTTAAATGTCCAATCATGAGACTGAGATTCAAAGGTTGATTTTATACCATTTACCCTGACAAAGTAATACAAGACTGAGAAAGAAAAGAAGGACTACAAGCCTAGGAAGAGTCATTGTTAGATTGGCAGAGCATGTCTAGGTGGTAGTGGGGACTCATCAACAGCAAGTGGCCTACAAAGGTGAATGCAGTCTCTCATCTGGATTCAGAAAAATGATTGGAATCATGCTCCAAATATCATGCCCAGGACAGTATTATGTCTGGGTTAATAAGAATCCTTAAAAGTAATCTCACAAACATTTGTGGAGATTTAATCTAATGGAAGAGAACGTCGGGAAAAGAGCATAAACTTGAGTTAAAAGGTAAAACCCTTATATTTCTTCAGAGAATTTTGAATAATAATGATGGGCTGTATCTAGATAAGGCACTTACTCAACCAGTGCTATGTTGGTTATTTATTGAAGCCATTGGAATAAACGGCCAAAATGTAGAAAGAAGAAATCTTATTTAAGAACATTAATCAGAGGATCGCTTGAATGAATTTGACAGTACAGATGACACCCACCTATCAATTTGTGGAAGTGAATTGGAGGTGGTTGGGTTTCTTTAGGTATTATTTATTTCATATTCACATTGATTCTAAAAATAACAGAACTGGTGAATGGGGAGTTAGTCAGCGATGGTTTAAGTTGGCTGCTGAAGAAAGAACAAGGGAAAATGAAGCTGGATTGACAAAGTGTCTGACTTCTGAAGCCACCTGCCTTCCCTTGATCTAATCATGCAACAATTATAGTTCTTTCACACAATTTCTACTTTCTGAATGTCTTAATTTTTCCATCTTTTAAAGTACATATTAAGTCATCAAGAATAGTATATGATATGGAGAAATCTATTTAGCAGGAAGTAAAAAAGCGTAATCTTAGTGCAGAAAAGTATATAACACTATTACTTGATTGCATTTATAAATGTGACATTTATGGATTATAAGAAAAACAAGAACATGCTGCACACTTACTTTATCTGCTTAAGTTTTATTCTACTACATGCACATTTTTGATAAGTTACCTATATTTTCATTTTTCCCTAGAATAAAAATGATTTGTGGTCTCCTCTAGTTATGATACTTTTGGTATTTCCTATCATTACACATACACTGAATAAAATGCATGTTTCTAGAACTCAAATTTCTCATTACAGTAGTTGTTAGCTAGCAAACCTGTGTTTTATTTCTGCATTATTGTATATATTTGTCAATTTTACAACAGCCACTCAGACATTTAGCAATTATTTTAATAGACATATATCAAATGTAAGCTGCCTCAAAATTTCACATATATGTTAGGGAAAAAATAGTATTTCCATTTAATATTTATGTTCGAAAGGGTACAGAAAATTATATAACTAATGATAATGTGGAAATAAAATTGAAAAACTGTATCTTTACTCTTTATGTAAGAACTTGGATGTTTTGATGGCAAATGACTCATAAAATAGAATATCTTTGAAATATGTAGAATAAATACAGAAAAGTACACTACTCATACATGATATTTAAGGTTGAGGACTACTCGTTGTGACCTGAGTAATCTTGTCCTTTATCTCTGACTCGGGAGTCTGGTGACTTAGGGTATCATCAAAGAAACTGTGGTGGAAGAACTTGTTAGCTTGCAAGTAGGGTAAAATCGCAAACCCTTCAAAGTTTTTGATAGATCGTTTGACTTTATTTTGTGTATGTTACCAGAGAGATGTGCAGTTATGTTAGAAGCTTACTAATCACACCTGTAAATGTCATTTATTTTCCAGCAAAGCACCCATTTTTGTGCATGATGATAACAACTTACGTTTATAATGCTTGCTATACTTTACAAGTGTATCCCATTTATTAACATATTAAAACCTTACAGTAACCCTATAAATTAGGAATTATTTCTGTTTTAAGGTTAAAACAAACTTAGCAATCAAAGTTCACATCACTAGTCAAGCTGCATCAAGGATTTGAATCCAAGTAGAGTCTTCAATGTCTACAAACACCCATTTCTGTTGTTCATTTTTCTTGCCAGAGTGGGTCCCTGTCAAAAGGTCAACCTTTTCAGCATTTATATTTGCCTTTAGGTGATTGTTATAAATCTAGCTGGAAGGTATCAATACTCAAAAAGTGAAATTGGCAGGAGTGATGCCATGTAATTCACATCTAACTTGTTATATCTTATAGGACAGATAGAACACTTTATTTTTAATTAGTAAACACAAAAATTACAACAAGATCCTAATAAATATTAGTTCTTCAATTAACAATCAAGTATGAAAAGGAGGAGTTAAAAAGGAAAAATGAAAGGAAGACAAGAAGAAAAGAAAAACAGGAAAAAAAAAGACAGGAAGGACAGAAAGAAGGGAAGAAAGATCCATGCTATTCACAGGTAGTGACTGTGAAAAATACAACAAAATAAATTTCAAGTGGAAAATATGATTGTTTTCCCTTAGAAAGTATTTCATAGCTTTTCAAAGGAATTTGAAGTAGAAGTTCATCTACTTTTACATAAATATCTATATTAAGAGTTAGGAATTCAAATGAAGGTAATAGAAACCCAGTTACTGAATAATATGTATTCTTGAAAGGCAGCCACTTTGGTTTTAAAAATAATTTTTAAGGAATTAATTCACACCATTCATAATAGCAGTATACAGTGAAGACAAAAAGTAGTGTATTGGCAAGATTGCTCATAAATAATTTTGCCGAAATAGTCATTTTCCATTGTTATAGTTATTTGACTTAGTACTACAATAATATATTTGAAAACAGAATTGCCAATCAAAATACATAAAATGCAGTTATAAATGTACTGCGAATTAGAATTTTACTGTTAAACATTCTTTTTTGAGTGGCATAGGTGATATAGAAGGTTAAAGCATTACTTTGGGGCTCAAGATGTTCAGGAAATGTATCAACCCTTTACCATTTAGCAATAATGAATTTCCACATTAGGATGAACATAAAAAAGCACGGTGATAGTGTATTATTATGCCATTTAAAAGAATGCCCTGGGAGTGAGACTACCTCTAAGCACAGCCTCTTTCCCTGAATCTTCCCACATAATCTGCCCGTATCGTCTAACTTTTACTTTTGCTCACACATTCTTTTTCTTTGTCCTAAAACAAACAAATGATGGTGATTCTGGGGTAATTGTCTTATTTCATCAAACAACTATTAAGCAGAGCTGGTATTGTCTTTTAAAAAATATTAACAACTGGCATAAAATTGAAGGCATAATAAACTTTTTTTTTTTTTTTTTTTTTTTTTTTTGAGACCAATTCTCACTCTGTCACCCTGGCTGGAGTGCAATGGTACGATCTCGGCTCACTACAACCTCGGCCTCCCGGGTTCAAGCGATTCTCCTGCCTCAGCCTTATGAGTAGCTGGGATTACAGGCATATGCTGTCACGCCCAGCTAATTTTTGTATTTTTAGTAGAGATGTGGTTTCACCATGTTGGCCAGGATGGTCTTGATCTCTTGACCTCATGATCCACCCACCTTGGCCTCCCAAAGTGCTGGGATTACAGGCGTGAGCCACCGCACCCAGCTGAATTTTTTTAAGAATGTTCTCTGCTAGAAGTGATAACATTATTATTTGGGAATGCTTAATGTGAATATACTTTACAACTTTTAATATTATATCTGTGATCAAGCAGTGCTAAAAAATAAGCGATACAAATATATGGCTCCTTTAAAAAAATTGGAAATTGAAATTAAATGATTCTGTCATTAGGCAGGAAACAATATTTTTTTATCAGAAAACCTGAAAAACAGAGGTAATGGAGTAATTTGGAAGTATTGTGTAGAAAATTCTTCCAAGTTCTAATTTTATATCAAATATAAACATATTTATAACAATGCAAAGATTTCTTTAGACATTCAAATAATGAGAATTGATTGTCTGAAGACATGCACTAAAGGAATGGTTAAGAAAGCTACACAGAAATTGTCACCAGAAGGAAACTTGAATCTATACAAAGAAATGAATCATTCCAGGACTGGCATGAAGAAAAGTAGAACCTGGAGCAGGAGGAGGGCCTGAGCTCAGGAGTCAGAGATCAGTCCGGGCAACATGTCTCTATTAAAAAAAAAAAAAGCTGGGAATGTTAGGTACACCTGTAGTTCTAACTACGAGGGAGGCTGTGGCACAAGAATGGCTTGAGCCTCAGAGATACAGTGAGCTGTGATCCCAGTCCATGTACTCCAGGCTAGGCAAGACTCTGTCTCAAAAAGATAAAAAGTAAGGGAATGTAAATATCAAAGGCATGTCTTCTTATTTTAACAAATCATAAAGATAATTGCATAAAGCAAAACATTAACAAATAATTATGAATATTATAACATATAAATTTAAAGTATATAATAAATAATACAAAGAATGGAAGAGATTAGTTATACACTGCTGTAGTGTTCATAAACTATAGGCAAATATACGATATATGTAAATTCACTTGATTAAGCTGGGTTTTGAGTTTATGGAAGATCAGTGGTGAAGTATCTTTTCTATCAACAAGACTTATCACTAAGGATGTTTACCTTGTTCACCTGGCCAAGGTAGTATTTGTCAATTTCCTTCCTTGTAACATTTCATTTTTATCATACTCTATTTTCTGAAAAGAAATCACTAACTGTTAACACTCAAGGGAAGGTGGAAGGTGGATGATCAAGCTTCACCTCATGAAGGGGAAAACACTATATATTATTTAGATTATCTTTTTAAAAAATGTTTCATAACTTATTTAATCATTTTAATTTCCATCAGTATAGGATATTCAATTTTTACTCTTGTTTACAATTTGGTACTGTGTATAGTCTATAAATTATTAGTATTATTAAACTATTCATAACATTAAGTAATCATTAATTTTGATTGAGAGACATATCAAGCTTTCAACAAACTTGCTCATTTGTTGTTGCTTTCTGGCCAATTAAATGACTTACTGGAGTGATTATTTTTATTTAAACATGAAGATCACATATAAATAAATAATTTATCATTCTGCGTTTTCCCATCTTTCTCCTATTCCTGAAGTTTTTCATCTTTTCTTATTGGTTAGGTAAATCCTTAGAAATGGAAATATTATTAAACATTGGTGTCAATATCATTATCACTACAAAAGAGGACATATATTTTTCATGCTCTTACAAAACGGACACATGAACTTAAAATTTTTTGATATATCTTGTTTCAACTTAAAACACTTCTGGGAAAAATAATATATGCTGTTTATTGCCAAGTATCTGGTACATATACAGTTATTCTGTCACATCTACAACAGTAATTTTGCACAAAAATATGTTTCAGCATATATCCTGAAAGTTCCTTTAACATTTAGATATTCGATGTACTTGATGCTAGATTTCATTATCCTTGGGAAACTTAATTGTCAGAATTTGTGGCAAGGTGAAAATGTTCATACCTGACTCCTAGAGAGAGGCCATGGAAAGTATTCATCACAACATCAAAATACATAAAACACCCACTGTTTCTATCCAAATACCTTATAATCAATGGAAGGGCAAAACAAAGAAAGAAAGAACAATAAAATAAATATAGAAAATTTAATTTAATTTAAAATCCAATAAAATATCTAAAAAAACTCAAGAGATTTCTAAACTTTCACATCTAAAGTGAATCAAATCAGGAAAAAAATTAGTCAGATGCATATTACTATTTGTTTTGTGATTGAATAAAATAGAAATATTATCAAGTAGAAAACAATTGCAAATATTAGAAATTTCATCTCCTAATGAGAACTACCAGAATGATTTCAGTAATGCTTCTTATTCATTTTCTTGTGTTGGAGATCAAATATATAAAGAATATGGTATTGCCTTTACCTAAAATATGTCATAAATATATATATATATAAAGAATATGGTATTGCATTTATCTAAAATATTTCAGAAATGCATACATTAATGTGAACAATCCTCACATTCATTCCTCAATATCATTCATCAAATGTATTTATTTATTTACTATTCAGAGTTTATTTTAATGTATAATTTGAAGCCAGAATGATTAGTCTAGGTATACAGAAGAAAGAACACTGACTAAAAACTCATTGAACCTTCTCTTTTATGGGGCACCTGAAGTACTAAATATTTCAGCCTAGGCAGTTTTAGGTGTGATTCTATTTCTAGCTCTAGTATTCTGTAACTCAGTGGTTCTCAGCCGGCAGCAATTTGTCCCCTACAAATTGCAACATCTGAAGACTTTTTTTTTCAGCTTTTATTTTAAATGCCAGGATACATGTGCATGTGTATTTGTCACACAGGTAAATGAGTGCTACGGTGGTTTGATGCACAGATCAACCCATCACCTAGGTATGAAGTCCAGCATCTGTTAGCACAGCCAGAAAAATTTCATGTAAAAACTCATTTTCAGAGGCCACTGTATTACCCACAGTATACTAGAATGTGACTAATACAGAGTTGGAATGTCATAATAGCCCTATATTTTCTTCATGTGATAGCATAGCACTATTATTACGTTCTGGCCAATTTTGTTTTTTAAATATAAATTTAAAAATTAAATGTAAATTAAAATATGAAATTGCTCATTTGTTAATTGTAGAAGTTCTGAACACCTTTTTTATATGAATGTTATGCAAATTTCTGCTGACATTCTTCCAGTTGCTCTATTGCTTACCATTTCTTTGTAGATATTCAAGATCCTGTTAATGTGATTACATTTATATTGGGAAAAGGCAGGTGCACAAAAAGAATAAATTCTACTTGTAATTTATGAATTCATTATCATAATAACAATAGGTCATTAGCTCATTTTAATCCAGTTTCTCAATATGAACTAAGAACATACTCTATTTGATTTCCACTTTTTAAAATTTGTTAAGGTGTATTTTATGGCCCAGAATGTGGTCTGTCTTGGTAAATGTTGCATGAGAGCTTAAGGAGAATGTGCAATCTGCTATTTTTGGATGAAGTATTATATAGATAGATGTCCACTAGATCTTGTTAATTGGTGGTGCTATTCAGTTCAACCTCATCTTTATTGATTTTCTGCCTCATGGATGTCAATTACTAATAAAGAGGTGTTGAAGTCTCCAGCTGTAATGATGGATTCATCCATTTCCTCTTGCATCTTTGTTTTGTCTTAAGTATTTAGATGCTATATTATTAAAGATATTAAGAGTTGTTATGTCTTCTCTGACACTCTATCATTGCCCCCAAATCTTTATGTAATACTCTTATTTATTCTTAGTAATTTCTCTTACTCTGAAGTCTGCCTTGTCTGAAATTATTATAGCTATTCTGGCTTTCTTTCGGTTGTATTAGCATGATGCATCACATCCTTTCATTTAACATATCATATCCTAATATTTAAAGTGGGTTGTTTTTAGATAATATATCATTCGTTGATGTTTTGTAACAAACCATTCAGACAGTTTCTGAATGTAACAATAAGTATTTATTATATTTAGACCATTGGTGTTTAAAGTGATTGTTGATAGATTACTATCTATCGAATTTTTACTGTTTTCTTCTTACTACTCTTGTTATTTCTTCTTTTATGATTTTTCTGCTTTTTATTGTTTTAATTGAGCATTTTGTTTGATTTAATTTAAAAATTCTTTTAGTTGTGCTATTGAGTTTGTAGCATATATTCTAGATGAATCCAAGTTATCCTTTATATAATACTATATCACTTCTCAGGTAGTACAAGTACCTTAGAATGGAGTATTCCCAATTCCTCCTCCCATCCTCCATAACATTATTATCATTCATTTTGCTTATCTGAAAACTGAAATCATTTAATATTTTGTCATATAATTCTCATCCTTGCTCCTCTATAAGTACAATATCCCCATTCCCCCTTTCAAACACAGCATCCATCAGGATTTTTTTCTTTCTCTTCTATTTTCTGTGATTTAAATATGATATGCTAGGTGTAAATGTTTTAGTATTTATTCTACTTGGTGTTCTTTTGGCTTCCTATGTCTGTTTTTTGGTACCTATTATTAAATTTGGAATATTGTGTCATTTTTGTAGCAAATAGTTCTTGTTTCTTCCTCTCTTTTCTCTCTTTCTGGTAGTCTCATTATGAATGCTATATCTTTTGTAATCGTCCCACAGTTGTAGGATATTTTGTTCTAATTTTCTTTTCTATTTTGTCTTTGCATTTCAATTTCAAACGTTTCTATTGATATATCCTTAAGCTCACTAAATACAATGTTGTTTTTGTCCAGTCTATTGATTAACCCATTCAAGACATTCTTCTTTTCAGTAATGTTTTTGATTTCCAGTGTTTTCTTTTAATTCTTTCTTAGTGTTTTCTTCTTTGTGCTTAATTGTCTATTTGTTATTGCACTGCCCACTTAAATTGTGCTGTGTTTACTCTTTGCTGTGTATGTCAGAATTTGACAATTTTCTGCTGTCTGCTTATGTGTCCCTTGTTGCCTTTTGATGTCCCTAGAGACTACTTCTCATATAACATTAAGAACGCACAGTTCTTTCAGTTGTATTTCTTTGTTATACAGGAGACTGATTGATGTGGTGGTAGGATGTGTGGGGAAAGAAGCATTCTTTTATCCTTTAATTAGGTCTCAGTCTTTTAGTGAGCTCCCATCCTTGAACTATGACCTTCACAAATCCTTCTCATGGAAGACAGGAAGGAAAAATGTAGCTAGAGTTAGATTACCCTGGGTTAATTCATCTCTGGTAAAACCTCAGTCAGGCTCTGGTAAAATAGATTTCTTTAGGGTAGATATTGTTAAGAAAATAGAATGCTTTGGTCATATATTAATAATAACTACTTTCCACCTCCTTCTGCAAGCAGATTTTTCTCCAGTCTTCATTGTGAGAGCCTGCTAGTGCTCTGAAGGCAAAACTCATCAAAGTCTGGACCCCACTAAGGCTAAACACCCAGAGTTTAAACTCAGGATATTCACACTGAGTTTTCAACATTTTGTCAATTACATTTTAGATTTTGCTACCCCAGTATTGGTTGAAATGAAGTTTTTTTGTCTTTTTCTCCTTGGCTTCTATTTACATAAGCTATAATTTAGCTAAGCTATAATTTTCTATATCCAACTATTTCTTCAATTTTTGGAGCAGTGGGTTTCCTATGACCTCAGTTCCCTCAGGTATCAACAAAGAGATGTTGATTTTCAGTTTGTTGAGCCTTTTTCTTGTTTTAAGGACAGGAGTGAAGACTACCAAAGTCCATTCATGCAGGACTAGAAAATGGAAGTATGTAAAATGATTTTATTCAAATTTCATTTATCAGTCCTGAAAAATAAGTTTCTTTAAATCACTAAAGATGATTAACAGTTAAATCTTAACTGACAAAAAATTAAAATAATATATAATTATGAATATGATGTAATGTAATATCTAGTTTTAAATATTTCAAAGTAAATATATTTATTTTAATCTTGGTTGTGTGGTTTCTTTCTTTTTTTAAAATATCATTATTTTAGAAAATAATGGTTATAATACCTAATAGGGTTATTTTGATATAGAAAAATTTTTTTGTATAAAGTGAGTAAAAATGTTTTTAGTTGGCCAAATAAGGAAACAATCTGAAAATGAAAATTGTGTGTGTGTGTAGTTTTAACTTACTGGCCCCCAAAATTAAATTAAAGTACAGTTAAATTCACTTGATAGCATTTCATGCCAGACAATGACTTGGAAGAAATTTACAGTTGATGAAATTTACATCTGTATTCAGGATGAAAGGCCCTCACAGTAAACAGGTTTAAAAAATTAAACACTAAATTATGGAAGTTAAATCTAGTTTCATTCTCTCTACAATTTTTTTTCCCAGCATATTCCTAATTGTTTTGTCATGGCTGGAAACATCCTCATAAATTTTTTGTCATGTTTGTTTTTATCCTATGATTTCTGTACCACTATTAATTTCCCTCTTTCTTTCTAATGCTTTGTAGAAGAGTGACATATTAAATAAAACTATAGATAGTTATTGGCTAATGTGACCTAAGATAACTTATTTTAGAATGTCTCTCTTTTAACATTTATGAGTAGTGATTTGTTAATTTTAATGGACAAAGGTTTAATTTTTTTTTATTGCATTTTAGGTTTTGGGGTACATGTGAAGAACATGCAATATTGTTGCATAGGTACACACGTGGCAGTGTGATTCGTTGCCTTCCTCCCCTTCACCTATATCTGGCATTTCTCCCCATGCTATCTTTCCCCAACTCCTGATCCCGCACTGTCCCTCCCCTATTTTCCCCCAACATATCCCAGCGTATAGTGCTCCCCTCCCTGTGTCCATGTGTTCTCATTGTTCAACACCCGCCTATGAGTGAGAACATGTGGTGTTTGATTTTCTGTTCTTGTGTCAGTTTGCTGAGAATTATGGTTTCCTGGTTCATCCATGTCCCTACAAAGGACACGAACTCATCGTTTTTGATGGCTGCATAATACTCCATGGTGTATGTGTGCCACATTTTCCCTGTCCAGTCTATCATTGATGGGCATTTGGGTTGGTTCCAGCTCTTTGCTATTGTAAACTGTGCTGCAATGAACATTCGTGTGCATGTGTCCTTATAGTAGAACGATTTATAATCCTTTGGGTATATACCCAGTAATGGGATTGCTGGGTCAAATGGAATTTCTATTTCTAGGTCCTTGAGAAATCGCCACACTGTCTTCCACAATGGTTGAACTAGTTTACACTCCCACCAACAGTGTAAAAGTGTTCCTATTTCTCCACATCCTGTCCAGCATCTGTTGTCTCTAGATTTTTTAATGAACGCCATTCTAACTGGCGTGAGATGGTATCTCAATGTAGCTTTGATTTGCATTTCTCTAAGGACCAGTGATGATGAGCATTTTTTCATGTGTTTATTGGCCTTGTGTATGTCTTCTTTTGTAAAGTGTCTGTTCATATCCTTTGCCCACTTTTAAATGGGCTTGTTTGTTTTTTTCTTGTAAATCTGTTTTAGTTCTTTGTAAATTCTGGGTATCAGCCCTTTGCCAGATGGGTAGACTGCAAAAATTTTTTCCCATTCTATTGGTTGTCGATTCATTCTAATGATTGTTTCTTTTGCCATGCAAAAGCTGTGGAGTTTGATTAGATCCCATTTGCCTATTTTGGCTTTTGCTGCCAGTGCTTTTGGCGTTTTGGTCATGAAGTCCTTGCCAACGCCTATGTCCTGAATGGTTTTGCCTAGATTTTCTTCTAGGGTTTTTATGGTGTTAGGTCTTATGTTTAAGTCTTTAATCCATCTGGAGTTAATTTTAGTGTAAGGTGTCAGGAAGGGGTCCAGTTTCTGTTTTCTGCACATGGCTAGCCAGTTTTCCTAACACCATTTATTAAACAGGGACTCCTTTCCCCATTGCTTGTTTTTGTCAGGTTTGTCAAAGATCAGGTGGTTGTAGATGTGTGGCGTTGCCTCCGAGGCCTCTGTTCTCTTCCATTGGTCTATATCTCTGTTTTGGTACCAGTACCATGCTGTTTTGATTACTGTAGCCTGGTAGTATAGTTTGAAGTCTGGTAGTGTGATGCCTCCCGCTTTGTTTTTTTTTTTTTTGCTTAGAATTGACTTGGCTATGTGGGCTCTCTTTTGGTTCCATATGAAGTTTAAGGTGTTTTTTTCCAGTTCTGTGAAGAAGGTTATTGGTAGCTTGATGCGGATAGCATTGAATCTGTAAATTACTTTGGGCAGTATGGCCATTTTCACAATATTGATTCTTCCTAACCATGAACATGGAATGTTTCTCCATCTGTTTGTGTCCTCTCTTATTTCATTGAGCAGTGGTTTGTAGTTCTCCTTGAAGAGGTCCTTTACATTCCCTGTTAGTTGTATTCCTATGTATTGTATTCTCTTTGTAGCAATTGTGAATGGCAGTTTGTTCTTGATTTGGCTCTCTTTAAGTCTGTTATTGGTGTATAGGAATGATTGTGATTTTTGCACATTGATATTGTATGCTGAGACTTTGCTGAAGTTGCTTATCAGTTTCAGGAGATTTGGGGCTGAGACAATGGGGTCTTCTAGATATACAATCATGTCATCTGCAAATAGAGACAATTTGGCTTCCTCCTTTTCCTATTTGAATACCCTTTATTTCTTTTTCTTGCCTGATTGCTCTGGCTAGAACTTCCAATACTATATTGAATAGGAGTGGTGAGAGAGGGCATCCTTGTCTAGTGCCGGATTTCAAAGGGAATGCTTCCAGTTTTTGCTCATTCAGTATGATACTGGCTGTTGGTTTGTTGTAAATGGCTTTTATTATTTTGGGATACGTTCTATCAATACCTAGTTTATTGAAGGTTTTTAGCATAAAGGGCTGTTGAATTTTGTCAAAGGCCTTCTCTGCTTCAATTGAGATAATCATGTGGTTTTTGTCTTTGGTTCTGTTTATGTGGTGAATTAGGTTTATAGACTTGCGTATGTTGAACCAACCTTGCATCCCCGGGATGAATCCTACTTGATCATGATGGATAAGCTTTTTGATGTGCTGTTGCAATCGGCTTGCCAGTATTTTATTGAAGATTTTTGCATCTATGTTCATCATGGATATTGGCCTGAAGTTTTCTTTTCTTGTTGAGTCTCTGCCAGGTTTTGGTATCAGGATGATGTTGGTCTCATAAAATGATTTGG